>VUQR01032203.1:6981-31134 GCA_015108515.1 Hemichromis elongatus
CATTATGGTACTGTGGGCTCTGTGGTAGCCCAGTAGTACTGCCATAGTAAAGGCACTCAATCAGCCCCGAGCCACATACACACATTACTGGTAAAGAACACAATGAATGATACACACAGATTAGAGTTGTTGCAAGTGGATGGATGACATAAATGGACCATGAGTGATAACTGACAAGCTAATGCACAAATGGTTAGATACATATACAACTACTCAGACACAGATTGGGGAAAAAGTATTGGCATTGCACTACTGATACTGTAATGATTTGTTTTGTTTTGTTCTTTGATAAGTTATGTGTGTAAAGAATGTCAAAGAGAGGGTTTCTCTTTTTTTCCAGAGTATCCTGTGAATGGCAGAGTCTGTTGCTGTGTTTGCTGAAAAGTTCACAGCTGATTAATATCCAAGTCTCAGATTTTGTTGAGAGCTCATGTGGAATGAGCAGAAATTTGGTTCGAATCAGCCCAGGAGCTGGCTTGAGCAGTTAATGAAGCTTTTTTGAATCTGTGTACATGTGTGGTATGGTTATACCTGGATCTTATGGATCCTGGAGCTTATTTTTGACTGTGGATTATCCAGGCGGATGTGATTTCCATGTTTTGGAGACCACCAAATACAAAGTTATGGCTCTTTCTCACACTGATTTCAGATGGTGTTTTAGGCCAGCTGGCTAGTTGTGAGACTTGCTTCTAGAATGACATTGGTATAAATCTGGTTTTTAACATATTAACATCCATAGAATATTGGTGATTTGTCTAGAGTTTGGTTTAGGGTTGAGCTTTGACTAAACGGATGGGGAAGCTCGGCTGTTGAACATGCTGACGCTGGCACAGTTCATAGAGGGGGTCCCAGCGGGAACAGATTAGATCTGCTGTCATCAGCAAGCGAACCTTGCGCAGGCTGTAAAGCTGGCCAAGGGTCATGGCTGAGGGAGCTGTTGGGACAGCCACAGCTGGAGGCAGGAAGTCGGTCGATCCCGGAGGAGGCCGTGTGGTGTGTCCCCATCGCAGCCGCAGAGCGCTGGTCGCCAACATTTAATGATGCTTCCCCTTCTGCTGTCTCTGCACAGGTCCCAGTGGCTATGGACACTGCACCCCACTCACCGGGAGCCGCACAAGGATCGTGGCAGGAGTGTTAGAGGTAAGGACAAACAGGACACGTCCGCTGGGTGTGTCCACAAATGGAGGCGAGACAGGTTTGCTGGCACTCCAGCGCCTGTCTGGAGCAGTGTTGGAGGCAGAGTGGGTGGAGATTAGGTGTAAGCATGGGGACATCCACAAATATTGCATAGTGCAGCTGCAAATTAAACAAGTCTTCAGACTGAAGAAGTCATCAGAGGGACTTCTTCAACAAGTCGAGCCTGTTTTGAAAATGTGAGGAGTAAAAGTAAAAAGTTGTCAGAAAGAAAACTACTCAAGTGAAGTACAGATACCTGGAAATGTAGAGGGAGTAGGCAGGACCCGATGGCTCCCGGCCTAGGTCGGGCGATGGGGGTGTGTGGCTGGTTAGGATAACCCACACGGCTGTTCTCAGTCACCTGGTTTGGAGAGAGAGTGGGCTGAAAAGCCTACCATTGATGTGTTGGAAATTGTTTGCACAAAAAAAAAACATTAACATGCGAAAAACTGTCTGTCGGTCTGGGTCCTTGTCAACCTCAACTTTGTAAATTTTTTTATATCTATAAAACAGCCTTACAGAGATACTAGCTGTGAGACTGCAGGCTTGTTTCCAGACCACTTATTGTTATTCACATAGGCTGCTGCCAACTTGATGACTCTGTTGCCACATTTAGCAGATTTCAGACATTGTGGAAAGTAAGTTTTGACAAATAACCACAGGGAACATCGTTAATGTGCTCAGTCTTTGAGCATTTGGTGACAAATTAGAAAGGCTGATGCATCTGCATGTAGATGTGCACAGCCTTCTTAACAAATCTACAGAGGTCTCAATGCAGCATTTCCTGTAAACATTAAATCTTTCTTTCTGCTTGAAGAGAGTTTTAGCATAGGGACAGCATTATATGCAAATTAGCATATAATGTCTTTTGGTTTCTTTGGGCAAGTTTTTTTTTTTCAGCAGCCAAAAGCTATTCTCAACAGGAGAGAGCTGGCACCACCTGATCAGGGAGTTGTTCAGGACAGACATGATGGCGAGTGTTTCAGATTACAAAGCCAAAGAAAAAAAGCTGTTTCTTTGTTGATGACAGCAACAGTTTCCTCAGATGGGAGGTGATGAATCCATTCCATATTGTTTTTCAGCTAAGTCTCAACGAGGCTGGGAGAACTGGCTCAGTTTTAAAGGAGTCAATAATTACTGAAAAACACACAGATGATGCCTGCAGTGAAGCTCCAGCAGCACCAAGTCCAAATGTTGGCAAAGCGTCTGGATGACACCACCTCATAATGTCTGATTAATGCACTGGCAAGATGGGCGAATAGAGATTTACCTGCCTAATCAGTTTCTGCTCTGCTCTTTTTTTTCCCCATGAATTTGGTTAATTGAACAGAAAGGCTTCTGTCGTAAATTCTGTACCCTTATTACTTATGAGGCTTATCAGCAAACTCAATGAGGGCAACAAAGGCTAAGTTGTAATTAGGATAAAGGAGTGTTTCAATTTTAAAATCACAATTGCTTGTTTATGCTTGATTCCATTCCTCGCGCTTCTACTGTCTTTCCATATTGTCATGTATTTATTCACATAATGGAAAGTAAATTGAAAACCTCAGGTAGACCACCCCAAACAAAAACACGTTGAACACAAAGCTGTGATTAAACTAGAGATGTTGCATTGTAACTCTTGTCTGCTGTGTCTTCTACCCCTCCCCTTATGTTTATCCTGCTGTGTGACAGTTTTCCACCACTTTACAGCTCGTTGATGTTTTTAGATTCCTACTGTTAAGTTGGCTGATCATGTTTTTTATGCCTGTGTGCTGGGCTTTTGAAAGGCTGCATGCTATTCTGAACAAAAAGCCCGAGTAACAAAGGGACTACAGTGACATTGATATGAGTGAGGGGATAGTTGCTGATGTATAAGGATACATCACTGGTATGAATGAGGACTGTTGGACAACTTTTCCACACAACTCACAGAACGCTAACTCAAAGTAAGAAAAGCTCAGGTGTTTACATGGGCTCTGTTCTACTCAAGTGTCCCAGTGTGCCATTAAGTGTGGCAGTCTCTCAGCTTTTACAGTACCCAAACACAGAAACTAAAGTAGTTAAATAACAATGCGCTTTCATTTATGTTCTTATATTCTTATACCCCTTCTATTCATGTTGCCTTTTCTGCGTGAGACCAGAAGATTAGAGGTTTGAAGTAAATTTAGACATAAATCCTAAGTAAACAACTTCCCTTCTCACAACTTTATTGGTTACTGAATTGCTCACTGAGCAGAAAAAAAATGTGCAAACAACCACATTTTGCAGACAGACTTGCTGGATCAAAGTTTTCCATCATACTGTGTCAAACAGACGAAATATCAAACCCATCTGCTGCAAACATTGGTCTCCTCTTTTCAACCAAAAAACCTTTTGTCTAATCTAATACGAAGCATATAAATGCATTTAATATGCTACCTAATATCGTACAGTATTTTAAGCAACTTAATTTTTGTTTGAAAATGATTTCTGTATTTTAAGCTGCATTAGGCATAAATTTGAAAAGGGGCAAAAAATATTACTGACTGCACTCATCCTGCAGTTCTTTCCTCACATACCCAAGCATAGGCCCAAATATACACATTTCATGTCTACTATAAATAGCTGAAAGTACAGTGCATGTTCTTAGAACATAATAAAAACACATAATGAAAACCCTGGTTACCTGTGTTAATGTTCTCTGTTGAATCACTTCACCTTAGTACCAATATACTTCATCTGATCTCATTCGAAAAGACCTAAGTTTTTGCAAAGGCCAGAGGAGATGCAACGCTTTATCTCCCAAATCACTTCAATTACAAAAAGCTGAAGGGTTAAGCATATAATGCGGTCAAAGGCAGGAGGGTGTCCTGTTTGATGGTCTCAGAACTGCGTGTCTGCATTTTTGCAGATGATGTGGTCCTGCTGGTTCCGCTGAATACTGATCTCCAGTGTGGTGGGACTTCAAAGAGAATTAGAACCTCCAAGTTAAAGGAAATGGTTCTCAACTGTGGATTCGCCATAGCATCTGCAGCGATAGTAGTGGCTTGTAAAGAACAGCAGAAGAAAAGCTGTTGATTTATTGCTAGATCACCACTCCTACCATCCATGGCCACGAACTGAGAGAAGCGACCAAAATAATAAGTTGTGCATATAATTAGCAGAAATCCACCTTAGGGATGACCGAGGAGCTCAGATATTCTTAGAGTAAATCCACTGCTTCTCTCTACTGAAAACAGACAGTTAAGGAAGATCACATTAGGATGCCTTTAAGGTAAAGATTATCAGTTTAATTTATCTAAATTCCCACAGCATTCAACAATTTACTGATTAATTTGAATACAGTAATTTGATATTGTTGGATCTGTTTGTTGGTAACATAATGCATTAAAAAAAAAAAGACAGGGAAAGAGAGTTTACTGTCATGGTTCTGAGTCCTTTTGACCCAGGATTTTGAGTTTCTTGGCTTTTTATGACATTTTGTGCTATTTATTATTATTCAAGCTTCACATAGGTAATCCTGTGTTTATTCTGTGTTAGGGGCCCTAAAAGTATAAAAACTATGTGTCTCTCTCTGTTTGTCTGTGTTTGTATGAGTTCTTGCGCCTTGCTTCCACCATGTTTATCTATGTTTCCCCGGCCCGTCGTGTCTGCTCTCTCTCTCCCTCGTCTTCCCTCACTTTCTCTCGTCTGCCTTTTCTCCTCTCCTGCATCACATTTCTCCGTTTCCTGTTTTATAGTGAAAGTCTCGTGTTTTCATGTTCCGTGTGCTTCCCCTGTGGCATGATGTTAATTTGTGTCAGCTGTGTTCCCCGTGTGTTCTCGCTTCCCTCGTTATCCGTCTGTGCATTTATCGCAGCATCTCCCTCGGCCCTTTGTCGCAATCCCCCTCATGGTTGTGTATTTCCTGGTGTTTGTCCACACGTGTTAATTTCTTATTATTTCGCAGTGTCGTTTGTATTATTTTTTCCATCTTCAGCTGTTTTGAGTTCATATTCCGCCTATGAGACTGCGTTTTAGACTTTTCCTGCCTGCTGCGCACAGCCAAATCATGACAGTCTACATCAAACCTAATGATTTCCGGTTGCCTTCTTAGAGTAAGTAACACAGCTTCTACATTTAAGTTTGACCTTTGAACTTGAGTGAGATTGCCACTGTATATTAAGCCATCATACTGGATCTAAAAAACAAATAAACTGGAACTGAAAACAGTTGGATTGGTGATTCTATAGTTAGATTTCAACAGTATTATTAATACTCAAGTGTAGCAGGCAATACACTCTTTGGTGTTTAAAAATGACACTGACAAATTAGTAAACTTGGAACAGACAAACAATTCGTGTAGTTGAACTAATAATTTATGTCTGTATATGATGCTAAAGCATTGCACCCTTGTATCTGTTAAGATTTACAGTAATTTATGGGACGTCACTCCTGAATTTACAAACATATATCCAGTATGAATTGGTTTTCTGTTAATTCCTTATTGGTTATCCAGACACATTAACACATGTGAAGACGTGTGCACATTTTCCTCTTTTTTTTTTTTTCAAAAAGTTTTGGAACAATCCATGCTTTAAAGTATTTGCATATGTGGTATAAAACTACTCTAACATTATTTACAGTGCATATTTTGTTGCTTGCTGTCTGTGTGTTTTTGTTTTTATATTTAATAAGAAGACTCTGACAGACTTCAGTTTGTGTTTCTTCTAAATGGTGGACTTGAGATTCTGCAGACAATGAGACAGCAAAGAGTAGGTCACTGTGCCATGGCCTGGGGTCAGTGCACCCGCACACGTGCGCATGCACACACAATCTTCCACTCAGTGCTGTAATAATTAAAGAATCAGGTGGAAAATCTGATTCTTTTTCTGTCTTCCTCAGTTTGAAGGACAGATTAATTTCCACAGGTCCCAAATGACTCCAAGCTAGAGGTTAATAGAGTCTAAATAACGTGTAATGTATGAACAAAGACATTAGCACACGCGTGTTCCCCGAGGTCTGTGTGACAGGGGACAGTACTATTGCTGAGAAGTAAGAGCAAAACAATCATCAGAAAGAGCACAGATGCATGGACATTGGGTTGTTCAGAGGCAATTTTTTATTTTTCTTAGTATATAAAATGAACAAGAAAAGTCATTTCCCCTATCCAGTGTACCCTGTGGCTGCCTGAGGGTGTAGACGCACAAACGCACTAAGGCTCAAACTAATTTCATGAAGCAATGTCCTCACACAAATGCAGAAACAGAGTCTGGCATTTAAAGAAAAAAAGCTTTCTTAAGCATTCAAGCATCTGCATCAAGAATAAACAAACTGGTAACTAAAAATCCCCATTACACAATAGTTTCAACAGACCGAAATGCTACAAGATAATTACTGAGCCCACTGGTTTAACAGATGTTCCCATTGTTCTTGCACTGTGAAAACTGGGTAAAGTGGAAACAGCAGAGCTTGAGAAGCTATAGACCTTTTATTCAGTCCTCAAGGTGATGTTTTGCCATATAGGTTTTTTGTTTGTTTTTTTTTTTTTGTTAAATTTAAGCATGGTGGATGAGTTTTTTGGTTGCTTTCATGAATTCTTTTAATTGGGCAGCTGGCTCATTAGTGTGGTGAGCAGTTTTCTTCAGTAGGCTACATTTTGGTAACTTTCTGTGAGAAACCGTTTGCGTTAACTGTATGTTTGGATATAATGTTCTCCGTGTGCCTTTTTACTAAACCATGGCATTCAACATTTCCTGTGGTCTCTAAAGTCCAGAACAAAAAAAGACTGAATCAAACAGAGTCATGTGTGTGAAGGATTAAAATTTGTGTCCATATGTCTATGGATGTATTTTCTGTGAGAGCTTTTTAATGGTTCTTTATTACCTCTGTGTTGCAAACTGAAACACTGGCCACATTATTTTGACGATGTTCCTCTGTGCTGCACTGCACTTTTATTGTGCTTTGATCTGTCTTTAACCCTCATGTATTCTAGTCCCCATTACCTGCTCTGAAGCAGTTGTGTTGGCTCGGCACAGCTACTGAGCTCACTGTCTACCATAATTTCCATTTTCAGTGAAATAAAATGCACTGAATACACAATAAACATGAACACGATTTTGAGATTAACCAGTCATTATGATTTATCGCTGCAGGATAAGTATACATTAAACATTACTAAGGGTCCACTCCACCAAATACAGCATACTTCAGCATAAATCTGAATTTTTGGGTACAAAAAATTGGATCAACATTTTGTAAACAGACAGGGTTAAGTAGAAATCTACATTGTAGGTGCCTTATTGCAATTTTATAATGTGAAAGTATTAAACAGATTTTGGAGTTGAGGGTGACTATGTAACAGCCAACAATAAACCAAAAAGAGGCTATATCAATAAAAATTACTCAGATTTGCTTTCCAAATGAGTATATGGCTAGGATAAAAGAACCGAAGACCTCCGAGACGTAAGGAGGTCACAGGTTAAGAAGTAAAGCACCGACAACAGTGGTGTCCAAACCCAGGCCTCGAAGGCCGGAGTCCTGCAGGTTTTAGATGTGTCCTTGATCCAACACAGCTGATTTAAATGGTTACACGATCTCCTCAATGTGTCTTGTAGTTCTCCAGATTCTGGTAATGAACCAATCATTTGATTCAGGTGTGTATCTAAAACCTGCAGGACACCGGCCCTCGAGGCCTGGAGTTGGCCAAGCCTGGCCTACAAGTATCTGTATTTAGGATAACGTCATTTGCCCTTTCACAACATTGCACATTGAAAGATATCACATACACATTGAATTTAAACATAATAAAAAAGGGCCAATTATCCATATGTGACAATTTAGCTGTAAGACCCATTTAATGATTTCCATTTACCTATTGCTACAAAAGATCCTCAAGGACACGTTGATTGTGTCCGTCTGGCTTTGAGTACAGGTTGGTTATAGAGGTGACTTGTGACAATCTGTTTGAAAGACAGTGTTAAAAAAAAAAATAAAAAAAATTAAACAACCGTGCAATAGTTAGACTAACAACAATCAGTACGCTTCTTGTCATGAAATGTCGATGTTTAGGAAACTCTTGGTAAAAGTCATTGAAAGACCATGGCCGATTAAATCACATTTAAACTTAGATCAATCTAAAAGTACTGAAAAACATCATTAATCTGAGAGAACTCAAATTTTTAGTACAATTATTCAAATTTATCACTCTTATTACTGCATTTCCCCCCTCCCCCATAGTGATTTCTTTGTGTGTGTGTGTGTAGCTGTACTTCCCTTGGCAACTAGGTTTCTGGCGATTGGAGCTTTTTTTGGTTGCTAATGGCATTTTTCTTTTAGTTTTTGCACTTGCTTTGTTTCTACCAAATAAAAAAAAAAAAAAAATTTACAAAATATTTTTGATAATCAATCCACTGCAACTAAGTTTTACTCTTTGGCGGTACCTCGTTGCTCGTTTGTCATTATTGAGTTGTCCATATTTTTGTGTGAAGTAAGCAGAGGTGTTTCATCACAGCATGCTAGGGGTGCATGGTTACATCATCAGTCAAAGAGCTTTTATAATTGAATTTAGCCTTGGGGCCCCGCTTTACCAAGGGTGTGATTTTCTGTTTATTTAAAACCTTTGAGACTCTTGACAGTTACCTGAGCTGTTTGCGTGTTTGTACTTGTACTAACATTAATCTGTGTTGCTTGCATGAGGTCCAGGATGGGCAGAATCATATAAAGGGGGTTCCATTTCTTTCTGTTGTTGATTTGGTGGCAACATCATTCCATTTGCACCTTTTTCTTTTCACAGAGCAGACAAAGATGGCAGTGAACTGCTGTATATCACTTTCAGGTTACTTACAAATTGCAGCAGTAGCTCAGATAAGCTTTGCCTGGAGCCTTGTGAACTAATACATTCTTCACAATGTTAACTTGTGCATGCCATAAGTCACGTAAGAGACTGATAATGTGTAATACTACAGACTCAAACCGTCAGCAGGCATTGAAGTGCAAAACCCTAATATACGCATGTGCACAGAAGTGTTTTGATCAAATGAAAGAAAAGACTGACACACGTGTCGTGACTTACTCTAAACCTATACAGGGATAAAGCTTGAACCATGTCACAACCACATACTATTTAAATTGTGGTGACCTCAAAGAGAAACCAGTTCGCTCAAAATGACTCGGCAAACAGATTTTTGCTTAATGCAGAAATTTGTCTTGGTATGCCTGGCTAACCAGGTTAAGGCACACAATAGAATATATCTTATGGCCACTTCTTTTTAATCATGTTTGCTTCCCTTTTTGGAGCAGATAACCCCATTACCCCCAACCCGAGCAGCTCTGACCCACTTAACTGCTTTCTGTGTAAAGTAAAGGGGGCAATGAGGCGTGGTTATGTAGCCTACTCTAAGTGATGTAGGGTGGGCGGGGCTGCCAAGTAAAATAGGTCTCTAGAATGCTTAAAAAATAACCTATATATGTGGTTGTGAATTTATTTATTTTTATTTATTTATTTTATCTTTAACATTGTCAAGTGGATCTGGAAAAAGTGTATATTGAAATAAATAATAAGGTTCAAATAAAATTGGAGTGGTTTTACAGAGAGCTGAATGAATCTGTCACATTACAGTTAGGACGTGCATTTCTGTAAAACTCTCCTTCATGTTTAGCCTTGAAACTTAACATTCTTCAAACAAACAAAAAAAAGCCCTGCTGGAATATGAAGCCTTTTCAGTGCAAAAAAATGTAGAATCACTTTCTACCCCAGTGAAGATCGTCCTTCTCATTTAAAATAAAAAAAAATAATAAAAAAAATGCATGAATATTTTACTTTAAGTTCACTGTTATCTCATTAGATATTATTCATGCACTTCATCAGCATTAGAGGTTCCCTCTTAGCGCTTGTGTCTACATCCAGAATTTGTATTTTTCCATATAATTATCTATATTGGTTCAGTGAATTGTGATATACTGGTTATATTGATTTATTGATGGAATTTATATTTATATAGTAGTAAACTATATCATCAAACAAAAATAGATGACCTAATAATGGTATATGGTACATAAACCTGTGTGATTTGGACATGTATTTGAGTAAACCCATGTTGATGCTAAAACTCAGCATTATGAGGTAATATTGGGGTAGGACAGGAGCAGATGGCCAGTCGGTGATGTTGGAGAGGACGTGGCCACCTCTGGGGTCCGAAGAACGCAAGAAACTCAAGTTAGGAGGACTTACATTAGAATCTGCCTCGATTTCAGTTAAATTTAAATCTTTTGGCTGCTTAACAGAATGCAGCTTGTTGATTCTAGTCCAGGCAGTACATTAACATTTAAAGTGAACAGTGAACTTTAAAGCTCCCAGTGTGATGCTGACTGTAATTTATCACCTTAGTCACAGTAGGCTAGCCTGTCTTAACTCTAAGGCAATATTTGTTTAAAAAAATACAACTCTAAGCTTTTGTCAGGGAATGCATTGTTTATTTAGTGCTTTATTTTAAAAATATGTGCCATAAAATGGGGAAATCAGATGAATGTGAATTCTTTCCTTTCCGTGCACTAAATGCGTGTAGTAGCCATTTGTACAAAATCGGTGGAACAAACTGTTGCTAATCACTGTTTAAGAACCTGGGTCATTATGAGGGTGTCAGCTTTAAATGTGGTTTATATGATATCGGTAGTATTTCTCAAACTGTAAGACATTTTACCTCAAGTGTCCGAAGTTTTTCAAAACAAGCAATACAAGTGAATTTGCAAGATTTATTGCTTCTATTATGAAGTAATTTTGATGCTCATCGCTAATAAATTGTACAGTCTTGTGTGTTTTGATCATGATCAGGTTCTGGCTTAATTGCAGTTTTCTAATAAAGAACCTACACTTGTATGTCCTTTAAAACATCAGCTTCTGTTTGAGTAGGATATCCTCTCCTTTCCTTCAGTCACAATGACTGTTGAGTATAGGAACTAGTGTCAGTTTTTATGATGGTGGAAGTGATAGTACCAGAAGTTTGAGATTCTACTCCTGCAGGGACACATAGATTGAGTACCCTCCAGAGGAACTAGATAACAAGAGAAATCCAATCTATGATAAATGGGATTGTTGGAAAAGTTCATGTTAAGGTCTGAGGGGCAGTGCAAATGAGTAAAGTGGGGGGAAGAAGGAGAGAAAGAGGAGAGGTGAAAAATATCATCACAGTCTATTAAAGAAAAATGTGAAACAGAGAAAAAAGTCAAGTCGGATCAGAGATGTGCAGCAAAGGACAAAAAGGAGGCAGGGGGTAGTAGGAAGGAGTCTGGGGCTTACGGCTTATACTCGGGGATTTATGATCTCTGGTTGTGAGGCGGACACATCGCCATCTCTTCCACTATAATTTCATTACAATTCACAGGGGGAGAGTTTGAGATTCCCAAGGTAGAGATGCCATTTCTGAGGACTCCACTGATGCATTCAAGTGTTTCAGTGGGGTGTTCTGAAATTACATCAGAACTTGACTCCTATATCAGTCGAACTATCCTGAAATAAGAAAATAATAGTACATTGAGGTGAGAAACACCTCTACTTTGTGTAGTATGTGCAGAACTCTGCCCTTTTTTCCTGTATTTGTGTTCTTCTGCAGCAAAGTTGCCCAGAACTTTTATCTACTTGTTATTTCTGAAATGGAGAGCTCTCAAAAACTGTGGTGAGGTACACTAGTTTATGTGATTATTATTATTGCCTTATTTCCTGTTGCAATTTCTTTTTGTCATTTGTTTAAATCTAAAACTGCTCACATTGTTTTACTTCATTCAGCTGCATGTCTTTTTCTTCCTGCCAGCTTTCTCCATCCCCTGTCATCAATAATGCAAGCAGTATATCAGAATATTTACTCCTCTTTTGGTTCACTGATAGACCGTCATGCCTACCACTGTTCTGTATTATTCTTCACTTTGAGTGATGAACTAAGTAAAACCTAAAGCTACTACTTTAAAGATTTGGATTTTAGACTCTTACACTCATGTAATGGCTTTACACCTTTCTCGTTGTGAACTGTTGCAATCTTCAAATCTTACTTTATTTCATTTGCCTACTAAACGTTGCAGCAGCTACTTCTCAACAATAATTATCAAGCAATTTACACCAAGAAGGAATGTATTGTATAATGATTTTTTTCTTAGTTTTAATATTATTTAAAATTTAGGCTTTACAATGTAATCATTTGAGGACCAAATATGCAAATCAAGTTCCAAGTATAAAATTTACATAACACTGCTTTAGCTGGAGAAGCAAGTTATTTATGGATGCTGGAGTTCTAACTCCAAGTAATACCGATGCTATTCATTTTCTCTGTAGTCATGTTTATGGCTAACTAAAAAAAGATATAACACTAACCCTGTGTATCTGCTTGTTAGCGCATTGTTGTAACTTCCTTATCTGTTTTCAGTTTGTACACAAAGAAGACATGAAACCTGATTAAACTTCAAAACAAAACATTACAAAGCAATTAGCTTTTTGCTTTAGAGTTCTTGCTTTGAAAAACTTGTGATTCTAAGATTAATGTTTAAATTGAAATGTTAGTTTCTGGCTTTTTAAAAACTTAGCATAAAGAATAGAAATAAAGAAATTCTGAATTTTGTGACAAAAAGTTCCTCAAGCTCTACCTTGTATAATTTTTTTTTAGTCCGAAAAAGTACCCTTAGCATGAACTGTGACAGGATAATGATGGAACCGCCCACAACTCAACATTTTCAAACACCTTTATTTACAGCTGCTGTAAATTTCACACAAACACACACATCAACAACACACACGGGACCCAGTTCAGACTTTTATACAGTTGCTGGTTTTCCAAAGTATGGTGTGTACATCACACAGATGTCTTTTTCCGTGGGTTGTCTCATGTAGCAAAGCCAAGGAGAGGAACCAGAATGAAACCCGAACAATGCTGTTTGCAAGACTACATGTATGAAAGAAAATAAGGCTGTACCTCTTAGTTATATCAGTGAATTAGGCTTAGACTTTTAAATTAGTCTAAGGAGCTTGTAAAGAAAAAAGCGTCGTTGCTTGAAGATGTTTCACCTCTCATCCGAGAAGCTTCGTCAGTTCTAGGGTCAAATGGTGGAGAATCCCATAGTCCCACACTTTTAAATTACTTTTATTATTATTAATGGGTAATACTGGTCACCAGTTTGTGTGTGTGTGTGTTAGGAATAGTAACAAAATGATAAAGACAAAGAGAATGACATTTAGTTTATAAATCAAAGTGTAAAATATTAAAACAGAGGGATACAGATTTATATCTGTATGAGTCTTACAAAGAACCACAGACATCCAACTCTGTACTCACACATAGGCCTCAAAGCCCAGATCAAATCAGGTCTAAATTTTCTCACCATTTTAATAAGCCTTTCAAAAATACCCTTTAGATTGCTCCAATCATACTGGGAAAACTCTGCAAATAAAGCTTGAATAATTTTTGGCTGTGAGGAGTGAACTTGGTGAATGAGTAGTTTCTGATGCTGTACCGGCTAGAACCATAGGGTATAGTGTATAAAGTACTTCAAAGCTTCCATGTTTTCTAAAGAATTATATTTGAATGTTCTTAACATGAAATAAAATGTGAAGCAGAAGCCTGTCTGGAAGTAAAGGTGTTAAGAGACTTCCTTGGCATGTTTATTTAAGCTAAATAGCACATACCAACACATAACTAGCAGAACATATTGAACCTATATGCAGTACATACTCCATCCTGAAAGTTGCTCGGGACTGAAAGGATGGGTTGGCTGAGTGAGAGAAGGATGCACACCACAAGTCTCTTGATGTGCTGTATGCTAAAATCTCTCCATGCACTTATCTCACATCAAGCAAATGCAAATGACCAGGCTTGGATGGCATGAACACAGACATCCACACACTGAGGGGCACATGTCGTTAAAACAGTGATGAACACAAAGAGAAGGCACTGTTCCAGGTGGAAGCATTGAGTGAGCCTTCATGTTGTCCTAGGAGCTGCAGCCATCTTCCCTTCTTGGCTTCAGATATAGAGAAGAAGAAAGAAAAAGGCTAGCCAAGAGAAAGGAAAAAAATTAGTCTGAACTTGAGTTCTGTAACTGAGGATGTCCTTTCACTCTGCCTTGCACTTCTTTCTAATTTTCAAGGCAGATGAACCTTCGTCTACCTGCCCGAAATGCTCGCTTTACTTCTGATGGCTAATTTAAAGAAATCCTGCAACTTCTCTTCTCCCTTGCATTTTGTTTCACAAATATCCCATTCTTCAGAGTCCCCAATCCATCACTGTGGTTTGCACAGACAGACATGCTGCTGTAATCAACACAGAGGCACCAATAAGGGTTAAAAATCCACATACTTGGATCATAAAACCAAAACTGGAATTCAAGTTGTATATGCCATTAATGTCTTTTGTGCTGTCTTTGTATCTGAAGCCTCATATATCTTATTCTCTTTTGTCACAGAGCTCCATCGTTGCCCAAAAAGCATTAAAAACACATTAACGAGCAACATTATTCCACTGGGAGACACAGTTATGCAGCAGAATACACAAAGCATCAAATCTGCCCAAAACAGCCCCAGTGCAGGCTTTACTTCCATTTGTCATCTTCTAAAAACTACACTGATGAACCTGTAATAAAGTAAAGCTAAGATAAAAGTATATATCTATGAGCATTTTTTAAACTCGAATATCTTCAATAGGAAGCTTCAGTTTGAGGTTATTTACTGAGATCTGAACGCATTTTTGTTTTTCATGGAGTTTAAATCGATAAAACAGATTGATAATAATGAATGTACTTGGGTATTGTGATTGGCTTTGAATTGGTAGCACACTAAGATTAGCATCAAGTAGTTGCAATCAATTTTGTTTTTATTATTTCAACATATTCATTGTTAAAACAATGTGGCAATAGGAATTATCACCCCAATCTGCAGCTCACCTCAGGTTTGTGGAGCTTCACAGGGAGTTTCTGCTCATTATTTAGCTGTCAGTCTGCAATTTCACTGTTTTAGTTAAACCTCAGCCCTTGCAATCATTTTTCTCTGACTGCAGCTTTTATCAATACATTCTCGGGCAGTTACTTAGACGAGCGCACGTTGACTGACACCAAAAGATCTGAACAAAAAGAAAATGTATTAGCTGTCAGTTTCTAATGACAACTCTTGACCTGCTCCTAATGACTCCTTAGTAACTTGGTGAGAATATTATATTTAAAGAAAATATTGGTTATTTTTGCTCAGTTTCTGTCTAGCCTTGTAATATTGGGATATTATGTCTTGACTTTCTACAGCTTGTTCTGTTCTGTTAAAACTATTTTGTATACACTACATTTCACTAATGAACATTTTTGCAGTAATTCTCACATTTTTCTGGGATGATCACTTCTTCATCTTATTTCTTATCGAGTACCTAATTAAAGGCTGTGTTTATGGTAAACCTCTGAATTTTCTTCACACGAATGAGTTGACTGAACCAGATGATGACCTACTTTCTGATTGCACTTATCCAAGACTGCCAGTGTTGGGTTCAATGAAGCAAGCAACTCAAAGAGGATGACACTAAGAGCTTCATTTTTTGCAGAGAGCTTTTGGGATACTTTAAGAACACTTTACCAAAGATGGACAAACATGAGAAGCTTGCCAAATTGTAAACTTACCACAAGGAATTAATGAGCAACATTATTCCACTGGGAGTGGCTGCACTATCGTGGGAGCATGATGGTGCAGCTACCAAGCCATTACCTCCTGCAATTTACATGCAGGGTTAGTTTGTGTAAATTATTTATTGCTGTAAGCATGCCTGATTGTTACCCATGCAATGGACTGTCCAGAGTGTACTCAGTCTCCCTGGAAATTAACATCCAACTTACAAGGTTTCTCTGATCAAGTTTTGGTTGGCGGTAGTCTGGCCACTTTTTGCTCCACTATCAAGTCCGGCTCTGTACCTTTTTGTTTTAACTCTATTGTGCCAATCAAGCAAGGCCTACTGTTCAAATACCATCTACAATGTGGATTAATTTTTTGAGGGAGGTGAAAACAGAAGACGGATGACTCTAAGAGATGGATGGAACAGGGGGCAGAGGGTGTCTGGCTTTTCATAAATGTCTGACATGCCCTCCTATCTCATTGTGTTCTTTTAAATGCTCATTAAATGCCAGGGTTGCATAATTAAGCCCATTTCCTTCTGTTTTCATAGTGACATGTTTTTAAGATGCTTATCGCCTTGTGCCTGAAGTATAACTAACCACTCCAGATTTGAAGTTGACTTTTGAAACTATGAACTGTCATCTCCAAGAGTTTTTATGGCACTGGTAAATACACATTTACAAGTTGTAAGCTGAGTGGTCAGCTGCTTAATGGTGAAGTCCAGCAGAGAGACCGACGTGGTTCTCACCCGCTCATTTCACACAGTCTAAAGCTGTAGCCATACTGTAGGCGATTTGCTGATTGCCTTTGAATCTGACAGCTAATTGCTTGTGGACATTCCATGGTAACCCTCTAATGTATTTACTACCAGGTCATATGTTAATCAGCAGTATCATGTGCTTCCATTGGTAGTCGCTTCAATGGCTCAATGTCCTGCAGATATTTCACCCATAGTTGCCTAAACTCACAAAGCCATTCACTTTCTATAGTCTCTGGTTGCCAGATTACTGCCAAGTTAGTGATTGCCAGTCTGTCTGCAAGGTAAAGTAGACTCCCTGAAGTTTTTTTTTAAAACCTTTATAAGAATTTGAGACTGAAGGAAATTTGAATGTAAGTGTAATTGAAAAGTTGGAGTTCCACAGGGTTCAGTGCTAGGACCAATTCTGTTTAGATTATACATACTTCCCTTAGGCAGTATCATCAGAAGGCATAGCATGCTTTTTCACTGCTATGTAGATGACACCCAATTGTACCTATCCAAGAAGCCAGAATGAAGCCACACCAATTAGTTAAACTGCAGGAATAGGAATGAATTAAAGACAACGATCTGTAATTTTCAGCTTTTCAATTCAGATAAAACTGAGGTTATTGTATTCAGCCCTAAAAATCTTAGAAATATAACTAACCAGATTCTTACTCTGGATGGCACTACCTTGGCCTCCAGGAACACTGGCCCCATCTTATCTGAGTGTCATGGTCCGGGTGAGTGCTGGGTCGGCATTTCCACTCCTGGGCAGAGCCGCGGCATCATGCTGACAGGCTGCACCTGAGCATAATTGGACTTGCGGGTTTTTAAGATCAGCGCTCACACTCGCACCTCGCCAGATCGTCTGCAAACCTCTATAGTCAGTGTTTCCACAGTTTCAGCTGCTTATAGTGGGTTTTTCATGTGTTTTTCCGACCACTGTATCTTCTCCACGTTGAGAGGATTCTCCGGACCTTGCCGCACCGCTGCCGTAATTTATTTGGATTCCAGCGCTGGTCAGCTTATAGTATCTCCATGATCACCTGCCTGCCTCCCTGCCCAGCGCTCCGTTCATCCGGACCACCTCCCCTCTAAGCTTCGCCACCGCCTGTGCATAAGTAAGACTGTTACTGTTGCAAGTGTGTTTCGGACCAGTTTGTTGCAACACCTGAACTTTCATTTTTAGTGGCCACGTTCCACCTCAGCTCCTCTCCCCGGGAGTTCCTGCACTGGCAGCTTATCCAGTGTTGGGCTCTCCACTCCTCCCATGACAGCCCAGGCTTCCCATTGAACAATTTAGTACTCTTGGAACTCTGTTTCATAGTAACACCAAGTCGGCCACGTGTGTGCTCTTGTAAATTCATTGAGTTTAACCATTGTGAGCTTCCAGCTAATAATGTTTAAATCCTGCTTTGAATTCATGTTCATGAGTAAAGTTTCTAGCAAGTTTTTAGTTCTTTTGATTGCCGCTAGCCCTCAGTTTTCTTAAGAGTGTATTTTTGTTTAGTTGTAAATAAAGCGGTCACCCCCTGCACTTGCGTCTCCGAGTGCTGTCTGCATCAGAGTTCATTTCTTCACTGGCCGCTGGCCGTGACACTGAGAGCACTTTGCTCTCACACTACAGGCTTACTTGTTGTTCCTAGAGTATCTAAAAGTAGAATGAGAGGCAGAGCCTTCTGTTTTCAGGCCCCTTTTCTATGGAACCAGCTTCTCATTTGGATTTGGGAGACAGACACTCTCTACTTTTAAGATTAGGATTAAACCTTTCCTTTTTGCTAAAGCATATAGCTCGGGCTGGATTAGGGGACCCTGTATCCTTCCTTTTGTTATGCTGCATTAGGTGTAGGCTTTTGGGGGATTCCCATGATGCATTGAGTATTTCTTCTTTAGTCACCTTTCTCATTCACTATGTGTTAATAGACTTCTCTGCACTGAATCGTCCTTGCTGTTAATCTCTGGCTCTCTTCCACAGCATGTCTCTTACACTGTCTTTGTTTTCTCTCCCCAACCAGTCAGGGCAGATGGCTGCCCCTCCCTGAGCCTGGTTCAGTGAGAGGTTTCTTTCTGTTAAAAGGGAGTTTTTCCTTCCCACTGTTGCCAAAGTGCTTGCTCATAGGCGGTCATATGATTGTTTGGTTTTTCTCTGCATGTATTATTGTAGGGTCTGCCGTACATTATAAAGCATCTTGAGGTGACTGTTGTTGGTATTTGGCGCTGAATGACAGAGACAGGTGCACAATAATAAAAAAAAAATGACAATTTTTCATGTGTCTATGAATCACAGTGACTTTACAGTACATCGCCCATGTTAAATTAAGACTGGATATAAAAAAACATAAAATAAATTAGTTTAGCTAATCCTGCAAATTCAACGCCTAAACATATCAATTACACTTCTAAATAAATCCTACAAATCCAGCGTTGCAATGGCTGTTTTATGCAGTTACCATAGATATGAACCAGAGTAACTTGGGAACAATATAGTCAGACTATGTAATTAAAATATGTGATGGAATTTTTCATTTGCTTTTGATGTCGGTTTACTTATCAGCTGTATTATTTAATACAGCAGTTACTATGCTCACGGCCAATTAATGACCTTTCTGAAAAAGCAAAATGTTTTAGAGGTTTTTCAATGTGGTTTTAAATCTTTACATAGCACTGAATCAGCTCCTTCAAATGTTTTTAATAACATATTTTTAGCTTCTGACACTGGGACTGTGTCGTTCTTGTGTTTGTAGATTTTTCAGCTGCGTTTGAAACAGTTGATCATGCCATTTTACTCTCTCATTCGGAGCAGTGGGTGGGCATTAGGGGCACAGTCTAGAATGGTACAGCTCCTACTTGTCAGAGTGAACTTTTTGTGTCAGTCTTTGACCAGGTGTCGTCCCCCGCTCTTCTTTTGTGGTGTCCCACAGGGCTCACTTCTAGGACCCCTCTTCTTTTCTTTGTATCTGCTCCTTCTCGGTTTTATACTGAGAAAACAGGGCATTGCATTTCACTTTTATGTTAATGAGTGTCAGAAGTCCTCCTACAGCTATTACTTTTCTGTCTTGATGACGTTAAGGCTTAAATGTCTCTTAACTTTTTAAAATTTAATGAGAAGAAGACTTAGGTGATGGTTTTTGGTAGCTGCACTGAGACCCCTAATATGTATTTAGATTCCTTGGCCCAGTATAATAAGCCAACTGACACAAACCTGTGGGTCTGTGTGGACTTGAGCTTGAGAGTCAGATTAAGGCAGTCCTTAAATTAAGCTTCTTTCAGCTCGGGCAGTTAAAATAAAGCCAATTCTTTCATCGCAACACTTTAAGACAATTATCCATGCCTTTGTTAGCACTTGGCTGAACTACTGTAATCCCCTTTATATAAGGGTCAGGGCTTCATATGTTACCCATCTACAGAGGGTGCAATTGCTGCAGCTTGTCTTTTAACTGGCACTCAAATGTTTGAGCACATTTTCCCCTATTTTAGCTTCACATTACTGGCTGCCCATACCTTTTTAGGATTCATTTTAAAATTCTTTTATTTGCCTTTAAAGCCCTCCTTGGACAAGCCTCATTGGTTCCATGTTTTATTATGTTTTTTTTAATATAAATATATATAAATTTTAATGTATTTTTTTTTGGCTTTTTTTTTATTCTATTTTTTATACAGCATTTTGATCCCTTGTTGCCTATTTTACAGTGCTTTATAAATAAAAAGGTGAGTTGGATTGGATTGGGTAAAGCAGGAAAATTTACATTCTGAGCTGTACAAAGTTTAGTTCAGTTCAGGCAATATTCATGAAAAGTAGCAATTTAAGAAATGGCAATGGCCAAATCAAAAGAACACTTTAAATACCAACCATTCAATACACCTTCAGCAGTTCAATCAAACCAGACGACAAACAAATTCTGTCTGCCTTACTGCACTGCTTCAGACAAAATGCCAGACCTAAAGAAAATAGAGTTCACAAAGTAGCTTTCCCACAGGAGAAATTGAATAAATCCTCTGTCTCTATCAATCTGTGCTATTTTATGCATTTCATTCATGAGAGGTGTAGACTTTGTCAATCTGATACAAAGAGTAGCTTTTAGAAAAAAAATAAAAATTGTCATATCGTCTGTCTCAGTCAGACAAGACCAAAAGTAGCATGGTACCTTTCGTGCGACTAGGAAAAATCTGCTGTAGCACAGTAATTATTTTGAATTTTATTGCATACAGCCTCCAATTGCAAGTACTTGTAGCAAACAACAGCCTGCCCAACAGTTGAGCATGCAAAACGATTCCACGGGTTGCCCAGTATGAACCAACCTACCTCCAAACACAGTCTGACTTGGCCTGACTGTAATCACCCTTTAGCAAATTGCTGACGGTTAATCTAATTTATAATGAAGTGAGATTGTCAACACATTGCAATTAATCTGAGTAAGCCTGCACTGATAAATGCAAGTCATCTGTGAAACATCTCTTTACAATAGGGAACTCCACTCAGTGGATGACCATTTGGTCATTATCTGGTTGCTATTTGTGGAAGAATTTCTGAATGTCTGTTTTAAATCTATGAGGTTCTGGCTGGAATACATAAGAAGTTGTTATGAATTTCTGTTACAGACAGCAACAGATTTGGGATTTGTAACAACTGACCAGTTAATTCCATCCAACTGCCCACTCAACACCATATTCAAGCTTTGGTCCCTTTGTGTTTCCTCGTGTTAAGACTATTACACAACAAGTGTGTTGTGAAAATGGAAAATAATAAAACACACACACACTCTGAACGTGTCGCATTTTTGTGGAAAACTCAAACAAATGCACAGTGAAAAAAATGAAGTAGACATCAAGTGATGATGAGCTGATCATGATGTTTCAACAAAGAACAGGAAGAAATAGATTCCCGGTTCATCCAATTCACATTAGAAATTTCATAGTTAGATCCAAGAGTTGAAACTGTATCACGGCAGCTTTCATACATATTTCAAGATGTCATTTGGGACCGCATCTGAGGAGACAGATTAAAGATTTCAGAGAGCCAATTGACCCAGAGCAGCATCTGTGTGTCTGAGATTCTATACTATTGGCATATTCTGTAGCGGTGCCCATTTTGAGCTGGAGCACATTAGTTGCCAAGTGGTCTGAATGGTCTGCGTTTATTTACATTCAAAATATTAGAAAAATCAAGCTTAAACCAACCTAAAAATATTTTAACAGGGATTTGTAGGTTATGATTTGTGATTAACTCCAGGAGCCTATGTCAGCTACTATAAGACAAACAGGTGGAGTATACCTTGGACAGGTCACCAGCCTGTTGCAGGGCTGGTGACTAACACTAAATATGAGTCTTTATATACTTTTATGTTAAGTCACTAACGATAGCTAGGGTAGTAAACTATAATTCTTGTAGTTGCTAAGAAAATAGAGTTTAAGAGCCATTGTCAGGGATTAATATGAAGAGGTGCGGGGCTATGTGTGGTTTGTGCCCTTTTCTGTTAGATCTATAAGGTTAAGTCAAGTCTGTGGTCAGACAAGATGCACACGCACACCTGCTTTGCTCTTGTGGGTTCATTATAAACACTTTAGCAGTCCTTATGCGCAGCCAGAGGTTGCTAAATAGCCCTGATTGATTAGATGGTGAAGACCCCAGTCGGCAAGTCCTTTAGCCAATAATCATTCACACACTAGCACTCATCTGCCCATCTGTCCTACACACCTGCCAATTGAGTTTGAGCTACGTGCTGATATGGCGTTCAGTGCCTTCAATTAGACAATACACCCAGTCAGCAGTCAAGACCCTCCTGATGACAGACAGTGAGAGGGGAAAAAAATGTATCGGAGAAATCTGAAACCAAACTGAAGCTTGTACCAGCTCATAATGTGAAAGTTCCCAGAATGTCCTTGTAGACAGAACTACTTTTAAAGCTGAAATGGCAACAATCAAAATAAGAATATTAAAAAAGAGAAACTTTTAGGTTGTGTTATTACTTGTATTCATGTACTAGCTGTATGCGTGACGAACACTGAGCACTTCTACTGTGGCACTTTCCCAAATCCCAGCTCCTGATCTGGTGCCTTTCATGTCTCTCAGCATTTCATGCTTCATAGCTACAAATTCACATTTTAGAAAAATACTTTAGGTACCTCGTGAGTCACAGTTGTTTGACTCGTGTTGTTTATTTATTTTCCTTTTCTACTTGGCACACAGATATCTTGAACCAAAACTGAGAATCAGTATGACTGATCGGATACACTGTATATACCCACCAAGCATTTCTTCATGAACATCATATTATTCATTTTTAGTCTTGTGGCATGGATTCTGCAAGATGTTGGAAACATTCCTTTGAGAAACTGCTTTATTTCGTTATGGCTGCATCACAGAGCCTAATTTCCACAGATTTTTCTACTAAAGATTCATGTTTACAAATTGTTACAATTACCACACCGTGAAAGGGATTCTGGGTGACCGGCAGCGCCTCGAGTTCATTAAACTCACTGATGTTTCCAAAACCAGATTCATATGACCTTTGCTCTCTGATGACAGTACTCAGACTGCGGCTTTCAAACCTAGACTTATCTGGATTAAGAAGTGTGAAGTGTTAAGTAAACATGCCACTATCAGCTCAGACGAGGTTCACAAGACTGACCGTTAAATATTCAGATTTGTGGTCTTGACATTTTAGTTGCATACAAGCACAAATTTGATCATATCGAATACACATAAAGTACATCCTGTTCTCTGCTGTACATAGAGGAAAGGCAAAATATTCCACTGTAACAGTAAATACTTTCTGAGTTCTCATTTGCAAATCATCCTATTGTTTTCAGGTTTCCATCTCTGTGAGTGGAAAGGTTGTCTCTGTGACACCTACAAGTGTATGGTCACAATTGTGATATTTTTGTAAAACGTTTGTGGATGTAAAAGGCCTTATTTAAGTTTTTTAGTTAACGTGGGGAAAGTGTAATTGCGTGGCATTGCCACAAGGGGGACATAGCTGCGAATGCGATAGGCCGTCGCGACTCTCCCGTAACTCAGACAAGGAAGAGCGTGCAGACCAAACGCAACTTGTGTCTCCTGTCTCTGCTTTTTTGTTTTAAAACAGGTCAGTAATTTAAGTTTGCTAACTGCAACGCATATACAAAGGCAAGAAACCTTTTTCTGTTTTAGTTTGAAGACCAGAAATGTTGTGAGGAAGTGTTTTTATTGATTGAGAGAAAGCTAACACTCCGCGATTAGTAATGGATGCCGCGATGCTGCTAGTGTAATGAGGTACCTGATCTCATGACACATGATTATTTTTCTTTGACAAATGTGGCTCCTAGGCACACCTCTTTTATCCTGATGTTATTAGAAGGGTTACAGTTACTTATGGTTTTAACATAACTCAGCTCTTACTCTTTTGTCAAAAGTAAATAGGCTGATGTATACTGTTTTATGGGTAATTGCAGAATGTTTTATTGTTTACAAATGTAATATTTGTTGAAATCTGTTAAGATCTAAAGAATGTACAATGGTAAAATAAGCAGGTTAATTGCAGTTTTAACGGTACTGCACAGAAATGTTATTGATGCTGAACAGCAGCAGAATTTAGTTACGGGCTTATTGTAAATAAGGATACTGATATACAACTATTATTTTGTAAGTTTATACTTGTGAAAAAAATCAAGGTAACCAGTGGGTAGCATG
>VUQR01032206.1:0-44123 GCA_015108515.1 Hemichromis elongatus
GCCTGAAGTGACCCAAATTTTTTTCAGATTTTTTGGAACACTTTAACCTCACTCCCTTGCCTCTAAGTCCTCTGGAAAGGGTAGTCCATTTAAACCACCATCTGACGGGTTTGGGAAAAAAGTCCAGCTATACCACTTACACCCGTATAGGTGTGTGTGTGTGTGTGTGTGTGTGGACTCCACCAGCTGGCTGAGTCCTCCTTCCCATTAACTGAGGAGGTGTGTGTGTGCGCGAGTTTGTGAGACATGACTCTCATGTGTTTGCACTAAGCCCACTCTGGAAGATCCCCTGTAGGTTTCAGAAGTTATTATAAACTTACAAATATGCAAGCTGTTAAAACCATGTGGAGGCAACATGCATATTAAAAAGGAGCTCCATGTGACCTCAGGAAACCATTAATGTGCCCGTGGCCCTCAAGTGAGCGCTGCTTTTACATTTGTAGTGTGCTAGCTTGCATTAACCAGACAGTGATGAGATGTAAATAGCATATAAAGCACCTTTCTACTGAGGTGAGCACTCAAAGTGCTTTCACTCAATCACACACACTTGTTCATACAGCACTTTGATCCACCAATCTGGATGGAAGCCCCATCACACTAGCTAAAGCTGCCACACGATGTATGACATGCCTCTTGTTTAATAACTGGATTGATCAGCATATTGTATACTTGAATGACTAATGAATAATTTTTCTAATGTAAAAATAATAATAGAAAACTTATTTTTGAAATAAATAAGTTAGTATCATTGATTTTGTTAGTAAAAAGTCAAGTAATGGCAAGCTAGTAATCTAACTATACTAACTCAGATGGGATTTAGCCATTGATAACATTAGCAATGCATGAAACCTAAATCAGAGACACAACGAACCCCTTATTTAAAAAATGTTTCATCCCAAGGACAAAAAACCCAAACCCAAGTTAAATAATAGAAAGAAAAATCAAGTTCTGTACCGCCATAACATGCCATAGAACAGGCGGTAAACTGCTGGCCATTCAGAAGCCTGCAATAATCACATAACATAATAATAACAACCAATGCACTGATAACCAGACCTCAGGAGACACTTTTCTAATGAGCTCACAGGCTGAGTGACTTAATTCAGGTAACATCTAATAAAACATGAAGCCCATTTTCTACATTTTAATCAAGCAGGTTTCAAAAGAGGAAGAACATCTGCTCTAAGGACACCAAGAAGACAATGGCGAAAAAAAAAATATGCTAGTTTTAGCCAACATTAGCCACTCTCTTTTTCCTCATAAATCTCATCTAAATGTAGAAGTAAACTTCCTGACCTTGGCTTGTTTGTTTTTGTCGTCCTGAATTAGAGTTTTTGTTCTGGGAGTCTGTTTTTTGACTTGTATGACTCCATTTGCAAGCTGCTGTTAGCTGCTGATAGACATTGTTGACACTGGACACAAACAGAAGCATCACATCCTTTGGTATTTTGCAGAAAGTCTCACCTAAATCTTTAGAAGTGTTTTTTTTTTTTAATGACAGTCCAATAAAAAAAAAAAGTATCTAATACTTTAATATAAGAATAAAACTAAAGTCAGTTATATTTTTTTACCTATTCATCTATTTTTCTTCCGTAATAACCTTAACTATATTTAGCTTTTTCTGTTTTACATTAGTTGAGAAATCTGTTTTTCTGTTTAATTTAAAGATTAAAATGAAATTATTTAACATTCTAATATGTTCACGTTTCTGTGTTTGCAATCTTGTTATGATTGCGATTTCCAGCAGAAGCCAAAAAAAAGAAAAGAAAATATCCAAGTGGGCGCTGTCATGATTGCAGGCTATGGTACACGCATGATGTTGAGGCTCTGGTGCCAAAGGATGTGGGCGGAAGTGAGTAAAGCAAACTTTCTGTCTCCACAAATAGATTTACACCCTTTAAAACCACAACGCTTTATTTTAGAATTTGGCTTGTAAAACGTGAGTAAAGGCCGTCATGCGTTCAGGCTCTTGCTGTCAGTCGCCGTCTAAGACGACACTTTATCACAGCAGTTCACAGCAGACATTCTGACATGTTAGAGCAGAAAATTGATAACATTAGTGAAGGCTGCTTCCAAATTAGTTTTGTCTTGTACGGCTCATTGCACCGGCTTAGTCGGACACTTAAATGGAACAGAGCTGTCGTTAAAGTTATTAGTTCCACCTGTGCCGCTCCTCCATGTCAAGATTTCATTTTCCATTTCTGTTTTGTGCCTTTATTTGACAGTCGTAGCCCGAGACGATGTGCAGACAGACACGCACATACCAGATATACATACCATGCATACCAGACATGTAGAAATGTGTATAGGAACAGTGTACTGTGTGCTTGAAGAGAGATTAAAATATTTTGGGGATTACGTGTGAAAAAGAAGGAAATTAGTCCGTATCCAGAGGAACATAATTATATTAAAATTGACAAAAAAACGTAATTGAACCATTATTGAACATCATTAAACATCAAAATTATAAATAATAGAACTCATACATGTTACACTCTGAATAAGACAAAAGATTAATATTCATACCCTAAAACAAACAAAAACAAACATATACACAAAGACAAAAATATAAATACACGAATATCTCAAAAGGTTGTTGAGCTGAGTATATTAGCCATGGTAAACCATGCAGTTTTTATTTTGTTATATTCTCAGGAGGATATTTTGTTTTTATGAAAACTTCTTTAGAAGAGTACAACATAGTTGTGGTGCATAGTTGACGGTGCACATACAACTGAGGACTCACTGAGGACTTAAACTCATTGCACAATGAATGTGATCTTTACTGGAAACACTCCTTTTTTCCCCCCAGAATCCAGCAACAGTCCTCAAAAAGCACTTTTTTCAATCTGCAGCAAGAATGAAAATAAAGGGAACATTACGAGTCATGCATTCTTGGAAAGCAGTGGGCTTCACTAATGGAACCAAATCAACAAGCCAATTATCTGTGGTGTAATTATCTCCGACAGGCAGCACGCAAAGACTCAGCCTGTCATTGACTGGCTGCTGGATTCGCCCTTGTAAGAAATTGCTTTTCAAAAATTCCTCTTTTGTTCGCCTGCACTGGTTTTCAAGGAAGGTAGGGGAAGTCAATAACACATCTAAAGTTTTACCACCACTGATTTAAACTGAGGGCCAAGGCTAGAGGATGTGGTCATTATAACCTTGCCATTTTTATTACAGGTTATTAGTAAGTAGGACATTCAACTAAGGCTGGCAGCTAAAAAGCAGAATAAGCAGCATATTACACTGGTTTACGTCGGCTTCTGCTTCAAGGTTTAATGACTGTGTGTGCAGAGAAGCTCTTCTGCATACATTAGTTGTAATAAGTGGTGTAAAGATGTCATTCAGATGCCCACTTTGAACTTTAGCTGGTCATGTCTACATGCCTAAATGCACCGAGTTGCTGTCATGTGGTAAGTTGATTAGATATTTAGGTTTATAAGCAGCTGAAACAATTGAAGTGATCAGTGAGTGCATGTAGCTTTAAGTTTTGTTTTCCTTTTTTTTTTTTTTTAAATTATTTTTCCAATTCCAAAACAACAACAGAAGGTGCGACATTTAAATAAAGATTTGTCTGCTATAGCACAGCCGCTCATATGTTCGGCCTTACTACCTTACTGCTTTCAAGCACGACTATGCTTAAATTTAAAAGCTAATAAAAGCCTTTTGCACACCAGGCATGTAAAATCGGTGTGGATATTTCATGTGTTAAAATATTTTCACACCGTCCGCATCTTTTCGCATGAATTTGCAGCATTAATTTTTTGGCTCAAGTTAGATTTTTCCAGTTTACCTGACTATTCAGACCACTGCATTTGGCAGCAAGAGTGCTTGTAGCTTAAAGCAGGCAACAGTACTGAATAGACAACAATATGGAAATAATAAAATAATACGTCAACACAAAGTTAAAAGCTGTTCCAGAGATCAGTTGGCTCTCTGAAATTATTTCTCAGCTGACAACTTTGGCGGAGCTCAATCTGCTCCCCTGACATCCTGAAATTTGTACAAAAGCTGCTGGGATAAAGCCTTCTTCAAACTTCTGGATCAAACACACTTTGTGAAAAAAGACAAAATAGCCTATTGTGATTAGCTGTAGCAGCTGGCTAAAGAATTCAAAGGTTAGAGATCAATAAAAATAACCTATATTACATCTGACAGTATGTGCAGTTACTCCTATAATTTAAATGTTTGCTTTGGTCTACATTTGTTTCAAATAAAGTCCTTGTTATTAGTCTCCTGAATGTTATCTGGTATACTAAGCACTGAATTGACGACTGAAACCTATGAATGAAATTCAGTTAATTGTTGTTGTTTTTTTGTTTTTCCCCACCATGAATTACCTGGCAGAACCTACCCATGTGAACAGTAAAATGTCATCTTTGTGAGCTAATAAACACACATGTACACTGTTGCAAATCCACACACAAACACACACACTTAATAACCATCCCCCGCCTCCCTTTGACTCGCCTTAAGAAGTGTTCTGTTGCTGGTTAATGAAGAGGAGGGAGGTGGCGAGGCAGGTGCTGCTGCAGGGGAACAGTGGGCCACTTGTGGTTCCTTTGAGGGACTCTCCACACTCGTCCATCTCTCTCTGAGCCCCTCCTGCACATTCACTTTGTCTCATGCTGTTTCAGCCCCACCACCATCACAGATAAGTGTGATTCCTTGCAGCCTTGCCTGTCATTTCTCCCACTCTTAATCGTTTCTTTTCTCTTATCCTTCTCCTTTCCTTACATTGGATGAAGATAAAAACAAACAACAAAAAATCCAACAAGAGTCTATTTTCCTGGAAAAATAGGATGTGACATATGTTTGACTCAGCCCATGTTTAAATTACATCTTTCATCGAACCAGACAAATTTTTGGACCTACTGAAGCTTGACTGGTTGCTGGGATAAGACACAAAGGAAGCAACTTTTAACATGTCTGTAAGTCATTTTTTTAGTCCTTGAAATACACAAAGACTCAGTGCAGATCAAATAATATTCAAAGCACACTGTCAAACAGGAATCTTTTAGTAACTCTTTTTTCCTCTTTGAATTGAATTTTTGCATCATCAATATGAACAACACCTGCACTGCAGCTGAGTCTCTCACCACAATGACAATTCTCTCAAGGGTAATGGTCTCTGAAAGAGGCAATGAACTATTAAGAAGTGATCAAACTCTCATTTAGGCCATCAGTACAACTCATTTTTCTGTGCTTCATCTCACCACAGTCGGCTAGCTCTGCAAAAACAAAACCTATAGAAACCTCAGATTTCAACACAGTATGAAGTCTGGAAGTCTTCTCTACTCTTATAGTCTCATACATTAAAATCAACACTGCACCGATTTAGAGTCTTCTGAAACTGCTTTCCAGATTTTAATGAATGCTAAAAAGGCCTGTGTGCCATTTATTTAGGAATCATCTTTTATTTAATTTATATCCATCAATGAAAGGTACAGAAGCATGACAGTAACTATGCAACCACTGTTATCGTCACCTGGTAGCCATTAAAAAAATGCTGGTTTTAAGCACTTCCATGTTGACTCAGACCAGGGGTCTCAAACTCAAATGAGACGCTGGCCACTTCTGGCACCGTCATCTCATTGGAGGGCCACTTTAGTGTTTAAGTAGTACAAAAACACAAACGAGAAAACACCCACTAATATTTCCTAAAATGTAGTGTTTTGTTTGTTTTATTTAATTTCAAATATTGTATAAAAAGACAAAACTGCAAACATGAACTCTTAACTATCTGAAGCCTTTCATTGAACTACCAAATAAACAAATTGGTACTCTGGCCAGACACGTGGCAGCACTTTTGCTATAATTGTGTTTGTCTTTAAAATAAAAATGCAGACATAAGCGTACACATTAGTTTTTGACTGCAAGTGAAAATTGTTTTCTTTCCAAATAATCTCTAACTGAACTAACACAGCCAATCCCACAACATGTTTGTACTCTCTTGTTACCTCGGCCAGGTCCGCGGCTCCGAACCGTGGGAAGGAGACCTCTGGCTAATACTTGTCCATGTCGGGCTCGTAGCCGGGAACTAGCTTTACTGTTTGGGTCAACTTTGCTACTGAGAGACAGAGAGAGGCGTTTAAAGACTGCTCCAGCAAAACTTTGTTTCGTAGGAAAACACGAATACAGTGTACAGTCGAGTCTTAACAGCTTACTTACAACTGGGCTTGTCAGGGACTCTTTTTGGCTGCAGTGGTTGTTATTATATTTACATGCTTCCATCTCCCGTTTCTGCACAGTAACACACACACACAGTGGGAGGGGCAGTCCCACTGCCTGCAACACTCTACTCGTAAATCATTTTTCGAATAATAATAATAAAAAAAAAAAAATTTTCTTCAAATCAATATGCGGGCCGCGGTAACGTGGGCCGCAAATGGCCTGCGGGCCGCGAGTTTGATACCCCTGACTTAGACCCAGAAGCAGCATCCAGTTTTGCAGATTTTGTGAAATTTTGATCGGTTTGTACCGAGACACTCAAAGTGTGCCCATAAAATATCTTCCACATCATTATTACACCAGCACCAGCCTGAATTCAAAGATGTTTTTCTGCAGACCTTAGTCTCAATGATTTGCTATTTGACTTCCTGTTGCATTCTGGTAATTAAATTCAACTTCCTGACTGAAAACTTTCAGACTCAGTTAAGTTCAGTGGTCATGATGCCATTATTAAGAAACTGGGTAAAAATGGCCTGCTTGGCACACTTCCCAGACAAAATCCACTGCTGAGCAAAAGGGTTACATAAAGGCTTGTCTCAGTTTTGCCAGAAAACATCTTGATGACCCTCAAGACAGAAAATACTCTGTAGACTGACATGAAAAAAAGTTCAACTTTTTGGAAGGTGTGTCCCATTGCATGTGGCGTAAAAGTAACGCTGTATTTCAGAAAATCATACCAGCAGTAATATATGGTGGTTGTATTGTGTTGATCTGGGTCTGTTTTGCTGCCTCAGGACCTGAAAGACTTGCTGTGGTAAATGGAAGCATGAATTCTGCCTACCAAAACATTGAGAATGTCCAACCATCTATTCATGACCTCAAGCTAAAGCGCACTTGGATTCAGAGTGGAAAACAAGAAAATCAAAATAAAGCCTTTAGAGTGGCCTAGTCAAAGTCCTGACTCAAATCCGATTGAGATGCTGTGGCATGACCGAAAACCCTCCAGTGTGGCTGAATTACATTGATTCTGCAAAGTGGGCCAAAAATCCTCCACACTGCTGTAAAAAATTCATTGCTAACTATCACAAAAGCTTGATTGCAGTTGTTGCTGCTAAGGCTGGATGCTAAAAAGAAGATACTGAAGAAGATATGGAAAGAAAAAGAATTTGAAGAATTGAAGAAATAAAACAGGCGGAAAAACGACAAAACCACAGAGAAAAGAAATGGGAACCGAGAAAGATAAAAAAAAACAACTAAAACACTAAACACGCTACATCAGTATAATACTGTTAGTTACTGCTGAAAAGCTTAAGATTCAAGAATACACTAATACATCATAAACCATCAGCCATTTATGATATACAGTTAAGATCCTCCAAATCACCATTAACCAATACAAAACCTGCCTCTGTTGTGTTTTCACATGGTTAAACTTGAGGTGTGAGTCAGTTTAATATGAGGGGACATTACCGAGTTGATATAAGGGAAAAATAAGTGTTTCAACACTACCTTGAACAACTGTAGGAGCTCACACACAGAGCAGCCATGAATCAAATACCCTCTCATCTCAAGCGACCAGGCGCAATCTATTTCTCATTCTCTTCTTATTGTTGACACACTGTCATTGCTGGGTCTCGCTGCCTAGCAACAAAATCCGGGCAGGCGTTTTTCCAATCTTCTGTCAGGGAGAAGCTCCGCCCCTCACCGTCCCTGGAGGAATGATTGAAAGGTCACTTCACTCCTCGCCTCGTCTCAGAGCAAAGATTGTCTTTTCTGAAAACTACGAAGAGTGTGAGTGTGTGTGTGTGTGTAAGAGACACCGGGGGAGGACACTTGAGTGTTAGTGCAAAACATTCGGTGAGGAGTGGGCAGAGCAGCAGCTCCACAGACCTGGTGATCGAAGTTGTAAAGGGGGAGGTTTTGCTACCAGATCAATAATCCGACACTTACCTCATCGCACCGTGAATGTTACCCTATCGGATTGCTCCATTGTTATTCTTCAATAGGTCAAAAGGTCCTGTGGAGCACTATGAAAGGAAAAGTGTTTCATTTTATTTACTTATTTATTTTTACAAACTGGGTCATTGTATTGTATTTTTGGTCGTCTTTTATATTCATTAGGGCACATTTTACACACCCTATCCACACTGAAATGCTGGAACAAGCTACTGAAGAGCTTCATAGAAAAGTATTGTGGGCAAATATAGGTTAGCTTCTGCTTTATGTTCAACTAATATAGACTTGTGGACTAGTGTGGATTTTCATTAGCCCTAAAATTGCATTTTACTAAGCAGACATGGATAGCCAAAGCCAGCAAAGCCTTCTGTTGTCAGCATTTGTAGATGTGTTTTTAAATCAACTACCAAAGTGTCCACTGATGACATGAAATGGGCGGGTTCTACATTGATGTGACTACTAATGTGAATAAGAGATATTGCAGGGAGACGTAAGACGAGATGCCGATTACATTAGAGGCTTACCTATGCAACTGAAGCCTGGAATGTGCAAGGAACCAAAGCGATGTGGGTCGAGCTAATTGCTTCCTGTATTTATGCTGCTTTAGTGCTGATTAGCTGCGGCGTATCATCTGCGTATGAAGCCAGAGGAAGTTTCGCAGTTGAGGAGCAGCATTGGTCTTTTGTTTTACCTAAACTTTTTCAAGCTTTGTTGATTCATTTTTAATTGAGTTGGGAGTTACCAGCAGTCTTGATTTCATAATCTGAGGGTGCTCTACATAGCTGGTTATAAGCCTTCTCTCCCCTTTCGTTTGGTTTTTCCCAGCCTTGGTTCTTTGCGATTTGTGTGTTGTCTATTTAAGTGGACTTGATTCTCACTTTGAGTACAAGCAGTTCAGGGTCTGAATTGCAGACAAGCCCCAAAATATCCACAAATCCATAGCTCAAAGCAACCCACACCCATCAGATTTAGTCTTGTCTCACCTCCTTTCCACCTCAACCTGGCCATTTAGAGATCCTTGTTCAAGTCTCCCCTGCTTGATTTTTATTAGTGTCCACACTCCTGGGGGTCCTGTCCTGCTTCCTATCATTGTTGGATTCTAGTTTTATATGTAAGAGAATCTAATTGCCAGATACTGTGTCTCATTTCACTAGCCAGGGCAATATTGGACAATGAGAGGTAGGTCCCTCTTAATAAATTTTGCATTAGAAGGTTGGAGGGGTGTTAGTACTGCAGATCGCAATGCTAACAGCTTGGAGATGGGTGTTTGTGTGTTGCGAGTTGTTTTTATTGGCTGTTTAGGTCCTAAAAACTACTTACATTTAGGAAAATATACAGATTTGGATTAAAATAAGACCCTTCACAACACTGACAGTGCATGCTGAAATACTGTGCGTAGAGAATGTGTTTAAAGGTGATCCGATGCATCCGTGTGTGACAATTTGGAAGTGACAGACCATAGCAAAACCTGGTGCTTCACGGCACGAATGCCAAAGGACACCTTGTACATGCCTTTGAAACGGAGTTTGACACCCTGAGAAATGAGAACAGGCTGGCACAGAAAGGAAAGGCAAATTGATCCCTGCTCAGATTATCTGTGCGCTCAAAGTTTAATGAGTTTATCCGTGTTTGGTGACATTTCAAGCATATGCTTGATGATTCCTATAAGTTACAAATAATGGACAAATTGTTAGTGTATGTTAGTTTTCAGACAGTTAAAAATTATATTTTTTTCTTTAATATTTTGTTTACAGCTACCCGCTGTGTGGTACTCAGCCATCAGGCACCCAAGTGTGTGTGGATTTCTGTTGTGTTGTGTGCAAGTATTCATTGATTCTCAATTTAAAGCAATGGCTGAACAATTTGAAACAATGACTGTCAGTTGCTTGCAGTCAAGCGATTAGTGAGTAGTATAGAATTTGATCAACTTATCATCAAACTGCAGCGTGAAGACAAGAAACCCTTTCCAGCCTGACAATTGTCAGAGTAAAAAACACCCCCCACAACAACACATTCTTCAAGACTGGATAAATGCGTTACTTAAGAATTCATAATTGCTAAAGAAGAAAATGTTTGTCATATTCTACCCATCAGCTGAACCATTTAAATCACTGACAGGTGAAATGGATACCACACTGATGTAAAACCTTGGGGTTTTGCAATTATCTGGATGACAAAGCCCATAATTGCCAGAAAATGCACCCTGCCACACTTCAAAAACTGCTCAGGAATGACAAAGAGCCCAAAGGCTTGAACGGCCCCTAAACTTCCCAGCAAAAACAACCGGAACAAGCCAGATCCACAGACACGCCACGCTGCAAAACACAAGGCCAAGTGGGCACATGGTCCTAATGCCAGAAGACAACCCGGCAAGTTCTGGTGTCACAAGTGGGTCCTACACACTTTGTTCTTGGTGTTTTTTCAATTATCGAGTTATATATGATAATATGGTACAAAATATGTTAAAAACCTGTCTGATTAACTGACAGCACATTGCAATTGTCGTGAAAGGAACAGAAAAAATACATTTCAATTAAAAGTGTTCAACAGGAAGTTATGCCAAGACCCCAATTACATATTCTCAGCAGAAGAGTGAAATTACATTTTTATTACAAAAAGGAGAGAAAAAAGTGAAAGCTATGAGGTGGAAATTAAAACAAATTGACATGCATATTTCATTCTGATGAATTTGACAGACCCCATTAACTGCACCGGCTGTTTTTTTTTTTTTAACTGAGGTAAATGTAGCTGAGGGTTGTGATGAAAAGAGAATGGAAATAGTAGCATGGAGGGCGACTGAGGTGGAGAGCTACATTTATGGAGTTCAGTGAATTTAGTCCCATCTCTATGTGAGGAGACGTGATGTGACTACATGGTCTCCATTCACAGCAGATTGATAATCTATGAGGCTCTCCTTGAACTGTAAGCATGCACTAACTTCAAGAAGCGTCGATCCAGAGGTTTTCGGGCAAGACCATTACATCAGACCAATCGATGCTGACCAAAATCTGTGTGTTTGCACAGTTGCCCAAAACAGATCACTGAAAATCAAATGTGAGAGTAGAGCAGAGAGCTTGGCTCAATTTAAACTTTTTTTTTTGCAAAAGTCTTGAGCTACCCATCATTTCTTTAAATTTTGATTCAGAGAATGAAAGACATTTTAAACTAGACTGTAGTTCTCCGGGCTTTCTGGAGCTCTATCAGTGTTTCTCTTTGGGCATTGACTGATTTTTCATTTTTTTCCCCCCAGTCGAGTTCATATACCCAACCAATTTAAGTGGAATATTTTTCTTTGTAAGCCACTTAACAATGACCTTTAACTCAATATAAACATTTTAAAAAAGGATCTCAAGGAATGAACCGGTGTTGTATCCACACAAAAAGGAGTTTAACAAAGATTTATTCTTTGTTACTAGTCTGTCAGAGGAACACACAATTTGTTCCAGTTTTTTATTTGAATCCATGAAAAATGCCAAAGATAACACAGTCTGACAGGCATAAAATAGCATTTTTGCACCAACAAGGTCATTCCCAAAGAGCTATTGGCTGAAAACTCCTGGCATGGTGTGCAGTGTGTCCTTAAATGATTTCACAAAACTGAACGAGGAGAGAACAATAGAAACATCATCCTTGCTCCTCCCCCCTCCAATGAACCCAAATTTTAAAGTTTTGGTGCAAGTCGTCTTTAAAATGTATAGATATCAGACGAGAGGTACAACAGAGTGTTTCTACAGCCATCTGTAAAACACGATAGAGGCTCTGTCATGGTTTAGGTATTTCAGCCAGTGGTGTTGGGAATCTTGTCAAAAGAAGAAGCATACTCAGAATATGATCTACCATGCAATACATGTTATGTGCAAGGCATCCGATTGGGAAAGCTTCATTTTTCCTCATTAAATAACTCCCCCAGTGTGGGATACTTGTGTAGAATACACACTGGAGCTTTATCAGTCATGGGCTTGCCTTCCAGGAACCTGGACTTCAACATTTTGAAGCAGTGTGAGATCAACTTGTCAGAAAAGAGAAAAAAGAAGCCAATATCCACAGAAAAAAAAAACCAAAAACAACTTTTGAATGTCCACCAAGAGGCCAGGAGAACTATTCCTGAAACTGGTTAAAGAAATTACAAGAAAACTCACCTAAAACACATCACGCTAAAAAGGTTGTCTGAAATTATTTTAGATTTGTTAGTTTAGACTTAAAACTTGAGTTGGGCTTGACACTAAACATTTTAAAAACTATGAGAAACATTAACAACTTCCTGCATTTGACTTCAGACTTGGTTCGGACTTGAGTTTAACCACCAAAGCAACACTAAACACTTGACTCGAATTTGTCTTCAGTTGTTCAAGATTAACTCAGATTTGTGCTATAAAGCTGTAAAACTGCTTTTTCTTAGTTATCATTATTCATTTTATTCATTCACTTTCTAGGAAAACACAATTAAAAGCCCATGCCCCTAGTTTAATACTCACTGCCTCACCACACAACAAGGTCGAATTTCACAGACCGAACATGCGATTGTAGATAAACCAAACATGATACAAAGCCAGCATCCATCCATAGTGTTAAAAACTTCCATTTAAGCCACTTTCATCTGTTTTTTCCTCCCATCTAAAAGCCACTCCTGTGTTCTGATCAATACCGTTTCAAATTTTTATCAGACAGAACAAAACAGACACAGCAATAGACAACCTTCAAAGCTAAGTCCCCTGGATGCATAATGGAAGAAAACTAACAAGCCCATCTCTCATTAACATTCCCCCACAGTCACCTTCAACAATGCATTTGCCTTTCTGCGAGTGGCAGCACTCAGTGGGGAGATGGATTTCTCTGTTCTCGTGCTGGAATATTTTAATGTGTCATCAAAGTGGCAGCTCATTCCTGGCACAGAGAAACACTAAGCCCGAGCCAAACACTGGAACAAGAAGTCTGTCTGAGGGATAATATTAGCATACAGCCTCTGTGGTTTGATACGAGAACGAATTCAGACAAGACTTTATTGACTCTGAGGCAGCCTGAACGGCGCAGTGATTGTAGACCTTTGTGCCACTGGCATGAAACAAGAGATTGCAGTACAGGCTGTGGAGGCATGTAGTGTCTGCATGAGTGTGTGTGTTTGAGAGGAGCTTCTTTTCTCCGACTCAAGCAAAGCACCGTGAAAGGTCTCTCACAATTTTCTTTAAATCTGCCTTGGCTTTTCAACCCTGAAGAGCAACCAAATACAACAACCTCTCTCTCACATTTCAACCTGTTCATGGAAACTGAAAATCTAGGTGCAGTCAAAAGTTCACAGTTTGACAGGAGCAAAAGCAAACGCAGCAGTGTGACGCGCTTCTTTAATGTAAAGGTAGCTGTAGGAACAGTATCATTTAGCGTGACTCTGCAGACAGTAAAAAAAGATGGAGCTAGGCCTCGCGATGTTGGCTTTATTAAAAAAACAGTCTTTGAACTTCTGAGTGGAGAATTTCACTCACCAAAAATGAAGCGTAAAGGTTTTAGATGGCTTATACAGCAGGTTGTATTATTTCCCAGATAGTTCCATGAAAATACTTCAAAGTCACAAAGATGGTGGAAAGGTCCAGCTCACTGGTTAGAAGTCAGGTAAGGCCTGATGGACACTGATCAGTTACAGCTGCCTGTGCTAATAATGTCTAGTTCAGGGGTGCTCAATCCCAGTCCTCGAGAGCTACCGTCCTGCAGCTTTTAAATGCATCCTTGTTCCAAAACACCTGAATTAAATGAATGGCTTGTTGTCAGGCTTTTGCCAAACTTGATGGCATGCTGAAGAGGTAATCAAACCATTTGATTCAGCTGTGTTGGAGCAGGGATGAATCTAAAAGCTGCAGGATGGTAGCTCTCGAGGACTGGGATCTAGCACCCCTGGTCTAGTTGAAGTATGCAAATCTAGTAAAAGCTGTAATGCAGAGGCGTCCAAATCCAGGCCTCGAGGGCCGGTGTCCTGCAGGTTTTACATGTGTCCTTGATCCAACAGAGCTGATTCAAATGGCTAAATTACTTCTCCAGAGGCCTGGTAATGGACTAATCATTTGATTCAGGTGTGTTGACCCAGGGTGATATCTAAAACCTGCAGGAAACTGGCCCTCGAGGCCTGGCTTTGGACACTCCTGCTGTAATGTTTTAGAAGGAAATGGAGTTGATAATGTTAAGATTGTCTTTGGGAATAACCAGGATGAACAAAATTAAAAATGAGAACATCACAGGGCCAGCTCAAGCTGAAAATGAATGAGTGACAAGGTTAAGATGGTTCGGACATGTGCAGAGGAAGACCTCAGAGAAGATGGCTGCAGTGAAGAAGCACATGCAGATGGTTGGTGTGACAGAAAAGGATAGGGTGAGCTGGAGGCAGATGAAAGGAGGCACCTGACAGAAGAAGAAAATGACTAAAGACGTGTTCAATCAACTTGATAGAAAATGGAATAAAAGGCAGCTAACGCTCTAAAGAAGAGCTTTGAATGTCTTTCAAAATATGTGGAGAACTATTCCTTAAGACTACTTCAGGCTGTGTTGAATAATGAAGGTGGTTACACAAAATATCGATTTTCAAGCTTTTTTTGAATTGTGCAAACTCTGTTTAAGTGTATATTCTGTATTTCCACAAATGCTTGCACACTTTAATAAATCACAGCCCTATTCTTCCTACCATAATATAAAGCAATGATGTGTAGATTAAGACCTCTGCACATTACTGTAAATACAGAAAGCAATTAATGAATGAATGCAGACAGATGGGAAGAGCCTAAAGATGTTGTTTTAGAAATGTAGAAATAAATTCAGTATCTGATTCAGCGCATTAACCAGGAGAGACATGTAGATTGTAAATATCTAAAGATGTATGTGCCATAACATATTCATATAAGAGCTGTCTGTAACCATATCACCACCATCAAACTATAAAGTAACTTATATGAAATATATATGGAGAAGGCTCCGACCGCCTTTTCTAGCACGGGTAATAATGTTCAAGTCAGTGAAGCAGTTTCTTTAGTGCTGCAGTGGTACTCGTTCTAAGGTTCACAGCTTTCAGAATGAAACCATCTCTTGTGTGGTTAAGAGCGTCCACACGCAGCTCTTCACACTCTAGTTCCTCTGAACCACTGTTAGAAAGACAGCTCTTGTGCTTTGCTGCACTTTGCCGTCCACAGCCTGCGTGAGTCATTTCCTCTTCAGAGGGTCTGAGCGCTTTAGCTGGTGTCAAAAAACTGCAGCGAGAAGAGAGGCTCCGGCTAAAGCCACAGCACTAGGATCAGTATTTTTAACCACCAACAGCAGTGAAAACAAACTCCCCACGCCTAACGCTGCTCGGCTGTTAAACTGAGGATTCCACTCCTGACATCCTCGTCCCTGCTGGTAATTAGGCGTGCGTGTCAGTTTAGGCTCTCGGATACTTGGAAAGTGGGGTCACCTTTCACAGAGCCAGACCGTCAGTCACCACCACATGAACCGCTGCCTCCGGCGTTACACCTGTTGTCTGCTGGGAGACACGGAAAAAGCGTGAGCCGTGTTAGGAAGCCCGGCCCTCCACTCTGATGGGGATATCTGATCCAGGGGTGGCCAACAGCTGCAAAGTGCTGTCAGCACCGCGACGCCAATCACCCCTTTAGATCTCGCTTGCCCATGATGTGCTATGACTGTAGAGCAATTTTGGCAGAAAACAAAATGTGTGAGGAAACTGTAAATTTGAAACTTCTTAGAATGCAGTGTGAGAAGATGAATTACTCAAGTCTGTAAAAAAAATATCAAAAAATGGTCACCTTGCACATGGCTTATTCCCTGAAATACTAAATTACTCCTGAAAAGCAGCTGCAGACTCATGCACATAAGTCACCAGGGGAGATGGTGGTGGTTGTGGGGGGGCAGCGGGGTGTGCAGTGAATTTAATGGGGACAAAAAATCCAAGATATGAGCTACAGTTGCAGCTATTCACCCCCTGATGACACTGGTGATTTATTTCAGAGCTGATGGGAAAAACAACTTTATTTCCATTCTGCACCCGCAAAAACAAAAGAAAAAAAAAAGAATGCTTGCTGTAGTAATGAGGAGAAATGCGGCGGGGTTAACGCCCACCTTGCAGATTGTGCGTTGGGCCAGTTGTCTCACTGTTGAATGATTTCAATTCTGCAACTGAGTAATCTGTGGCTGAATAATGATGGCAGCGCTCCAGCGCAGCAAAATTGAAAAACTTGGGGAGTAATTTGGCCGTGATGAGAAAGAGATATCTACACTGCTGAGTTTCTACGCTGGATTTGTGTTGTTTTATTCATGCTCAAACGCTGACAAAGCGCCAACTGTAAGTAAAGGAAGGCGCACTGAGTCGATCGAAGCTGTTGCAGACAGTTTTCGTTTCTGCACCAGTAAAAAAGCGAGATGTATTCTTATTTGTTTGGTGAGATTTGAAGGTGATATTTCCCCTTCTTTGCCTTCTTGCTAAAGGTTAGATGAGAAGATTAAATGTGTAGCTGAGGTATCAGCTTAGCATGAAACAGCAAACAGCTAGATATGCTCTGCACAACGGTAACTAGAGACCATGCTGCAAAGTGAGCCCACCATAGACTATATAAAACAAAGACATAGTCACTGTGTTATCACCCACTGCTTTGTGAACTACTATTTTGAAGCCTTTTGATTCAGTTTTATTCACATACTGCCAGTTCACAGCAAGTCATTTAAAGTGACCTTTACAGAGTTTATGATATTAGAGAGAGAACCCCAATAGAAGCACTTGGTGACAGTGGAGAAGAAGAACTCGCTTTTAACAGGAAGAAACCTGCAGTAAACTGCCAGGATATAAGCCTTAGCAAAAGCTGAAACCTCATCTTTAAAATAGAGATGGTGTCTAGTTTAGCATTTTGAACCTTTTTTTTCAGTTAGAAGGGACCATATTTGGAAAAGATGGTTGAACACTATCAGTGATTGACAGCTGTGGTTTGTATAATTCACCAAAAGAAGCTGGAGCTCAGACCTCTTGGACAATTACCACTAAGCAAGCGAGCTAATTTATCTATTCATCTCTTTTCTACCATTGATCTGGGTTTGGATAGAGGAGGCAGCAGTCTAGCCACCTCTTTCAACGCATCCAGGGGATCACTTAGTTTTTCCCAAGCCAGCTAAAAGATATGATCTCTAGTTAATCCTGGGTCTGCCCCAGGACCTCCTCCTCGAAGGACAGCCATGAATAACATCACATAGGAGTCGTTGAGGCCATGTAGCAACCACAAGGTACCCAACTCTTAGCTGTGGGTTGTGGGCTAGATCAGTTTAGCCTCCTTAACTAAGGCCTGGCCCCTGCTATGGTGCTGCTGTCCTGAGCAAGCTAAACTAGATCTTTGATTTAAGGTTGCAATCCAAGGGGAGATATCCACTTTATTGGATAATAAATTAAGTTAGATCATTTTTCTGTTCTTAAATTAATTTTTAAATTATTACTAACATATATTTCATTTTTTTTAATTGATCTGGATGCAACAGTTTCAGTGGGATAAACACTCATCAAATTGACTTCTTAAACTTGGGTGACTGGAGGGTTCCCCAAGCTTATAAACAAGGTAGTTGCATAAAAACGAGCCCCGAGATCGGTTTCACAATAGTTACCGTGCAAATTATTATTATTAACCAATGACAATCTGTGCTATTCCCAGAGAACTGAAAAATTGACTGCAATCATAGCACCAGAAGATGATATATATTGATAAATATTGTACTCTTAGGCCCATTCTTTGGTTCGGAGGTGGTCGTTTGGCTTTTACAAACCATTGCTCTATCTCCGTCCAGGATGCTCTGGCTTTGAAGCTCCTGGCACACAGTTGTCGTGCTGATGTTAAAGCCAGAGGTGGTTTAGAAGAGTCACCTATCCGCCCCAACACGATTTCCGATGAGGCTTTAATGAACAGTAGATTGATCAGCCGAAGTGCCACATGCATCTCTCAGATCTGTGTCGGGTCTTGTTGGTGCAGAAATGCTATTTTATGCCTGTGTCGTCTTTGGCATTTTACACCGAAATAGGAACAAATCATGTGTTTTGTGACAGCCTGCCAGGAACAAAGTGCCCGTGGATTACAATTTAAAACTGGTTCTTTGCCAAGATCTTTTATATAAACACTGGCTCATCCTTTGACTTGGGCGCCTTTTTAAGGTCGAATGATCCATCGGTTGGTGTTAAGCTCAAGCAAAAAAAAAAACCTGGACTGAAATGAAAAAGCAACCAATGTCCACAGAAAGAGTTTGAAAGTCCTTCAGAACTCATCTAAGCTAATTAATAACCACAAACAAAATATAAAGAAATGAAGGACAGTGATGCCTAAATACACCCCTTACGTTTCTGACTATGAACGAATGAACCCACAGATAAGCCAAAGCTAACCTGACTTGCATTATCTGTACAATTTGGCAACCTTGAAAACACCCACACAAACACACAAATGTAAAAGAAGGGTCTGAACAAATCACATTTAATGCCCTGGGCTTTATTGTCTTATTTTAGTGAGAGTTTTGTCACATTTTTTTTTTTAGTCTTTTCAGCCTCCAGGTGGGACAAGTAAACCTCAAGGATATATCCTGCCATTGGACTGGGCATTCAGATTCTGACAAAGACGAGAAGCACTACTAAGTAATGCTGCCTTTGTGCCTAACTCTTCATAGAAGAGAGAACATAAAATTCCCCAAAGGAAGGCACCCAATACTTGTGGTTTTTGGCCTTGCAGCCGTCTGGAGATTCTTTTTTCAAAGAAAAAGAAAAAAAAAAGAAGAAATTAAAAAAAAGAAGAACTTAAAGAAAAAGAGGAAGAGAGGAGAGAACTGATGCTTTCTCACAACCCCTCTATGCCCCCTCATTAGCATTTTTTTGTTATTAAAAACTGGAATGATGAAACACGTACAGCAATTACTGTCCATTCACCTCCCTTGTCACCTATGCATGAACAAGTAACAAACAAACAAAAGAATGAAGTCTTTCAGAAACGGAGATCTTACAATCAAGTTTACCACAAGAGAGAGAGAAAAAAAAATACAAAAATAACTGATTTTCTTTTACAAAAAATGTTTGTGGGATAAAACAAATATAAAACGGGGGACTCCGCTTGCATGAAAATGAAGGACAACCCCATAAAGAACAAATAATATATAAAAGCAGCATTGATATTCATCAAAACCATCAAAGAAAAAAAAAAGAAAAAAAAGAAAATACAATAGTGCTTAAATCAGAAGCGGCAGAAGCTTCTGGGAAGAGACTTCATCCCTGTTTCATTACTTGTGATTGGGACAATGTTAATGGAAGCCCCCTGAAGAGAGGAGTGCCTCTCCATGAGGGAACCACACCACCTCCTCCGCCCGCTTCTCCCGGCCTCCAGGTCTGTAAGTAAGTCACCACGGATTTTCACACGATCCACAGAGAGAAGCACGGGGAACCAAAATAAACGTGTGTGCGTGTATGTGTGTGTTGGGGGGGGGGGGGGGACCTGCTTTGTGTTCACAATATACAAAAATACCCAGGAGTCCGTAGCTACCTAACATTTACTACAGCACAGGAACCAACAAAGGTACAGTGTACAAATAAAAAAAAACAAACAAGAAAAAGAAAAAACAAAAATAAAGAAAACAAAAAAACAAAACAAAGAAACTGTAAACACAGCACAATAAATAGATAAAAACAGCAGGCTCTGCACCATGCACATGATGTAATAAAACTCTTCTCTATACAACTCGCACGTCTCTCACACTCGCCACAAGTTACTTGGCTCATTTTTTTTTTCCTTTGACTCCCAAGTGCAAAACATCACAAATGGACAGTTCTGTATTCAAGTAGTATATATACACTGGGTGGTGGGGAGGATATTACAAATATGTAGTTACTGTACAGATACTAACTTTGCCATATTCATAATTTACAGGTGTCAATATTTTACTTTTAAGAGTAACAAAAAAACCAAAAGGGAAGAAAAAAAAAAAGGTTTAAAAAGTATGAGAGAGATGAGAATTGCAAGCGAGCGGCCGCAGCCACGCGTCCCGTCTGCGAGTCCGAGTCCTGCCGTCCCTTTTGCATTCCCGATGCTACGATGCACAGCACCTAAAAAGCAGACTCTTCGCTGCACCGCTACTACGTCACCTCCATGGCCACTGTGTTGTCTGCTATATTGTTCAGTGCTGGCTTCTCTTCATCGTGATTTTCCCTGTGGAGACAATGAAAAAGATTAATCCTGCTGTTCTTTAAACTTTTCTCCCACAGACTTGATTCATGTGCCGCTTGTGGCTTGCTGGCAGTTATTTTGGTCGTATCTGCCAGGTCCAGCTGACTACTTAAACCAGGGATAGTGTCTCGTAATGCAAAAGCTTTACCGCTCATCTCCAAACAAACATGATATAAAAGTTAATCTGAGACTTCTGCAACAGTGACAGTCTTACAATAAAGTCTCTTGTGAGTTGTTTTGTACAGTCTCTGTAATATGTGACGACTGAATGAACACATATCAAAATATCTCTTCGCATGTTTATGTTTCTTTATTTCAGGTAGATCTTATGTTGTGTCTCTGCAGTTTTGTTTTTGCTGTAAACTAATTAAAGCTATTGGCAATGTGAAGTCAGTCCAAACAAAAGAATGAACAGAAAGCAATGTCACAAAGAGTAGTGATGCTGGAAACCTGTAACTCTTAAAGGGTGTATCTACGTCAATAAACAGCAGGGGGGAAAAAAGAATAGTTAAAAAAAAAAAGTAACTTGGATTTGAGTTTTGATTTAAACTACGGATGCAAGCAACTGAAGCAACAAATACCGCTTACTGATATTACAAAAGTGACCAACTGTCAGTGCTATGTTTCCCCAGCACTGACTGGGGAAACACTGGTATTTTCTTGGGTTATGGGGATGACTGGACACATGTAAGTCCCATTAGCCAATATGCAGTAAAGGCAAAGAGCCTGTTATGTCACTTCGTGTATTTTTATACATGTCCTGAACAACATTTATTTCCCTAAATGGAAAGTCAAAAACCTCTTTCATGGGCACTAAAAAGAACTCAGCATAAGCATGTTGGGATAAAGCCTAACCCCAACTCAGGAGGCACCAACAGATGGTTGACGAGAAATAAAACAAATTTCTAGTTGACATAAATATGACATGCTACTGCAATGACTTAAAAAAAACTTAGCTTAAGTGAGAAAATCATCTGTTGGGGCGAGGTGCAAAAAATGTTTTGCCTCTGAAGCGAGAGTGGCAGAAACACTTGCGAGCGACTGCCCTGATCTAAACCTTTTCTTCAAGTGTTAGCACTTAATCAGGCTTTTGAAATTGTGTGAAAACAGACATTGAACTTGGACTAAATTTAATCACAACAATAAAAATGGTTCTAACAAAGATAGCCGTTGTCACATGAGGGAAACCCACACCCATACATGACTACCACAATCTCACACAGTGATCATATTCAACAAGTGTGTCTTTCTTCCTAACAGTCACTTTATGGAGGTGTGCGTGTAATGCCTTTACGGGACTATTCTTATAGGGCACTGCAAGTATATTAAATATAGGGATATAACAGAACTCAAAATAATCCTAGTTCCCTTAAGCTTAATAATAGAGATCAATTAAAAAAAAAAAAGAAGCTTATATTTACCTGCCATACATTAGAAATGCTGAGCAAAGCCTCACCTGGAGCTCATGTCCATTGATGTTGCTCCAGATACTTTGGGAATCTGCAAGTTGGTGGTGGTGGACAGCTTTAAGGCAGAGGGTGGCACATTGCCGAGGGTCCGGGGGATGTGGCGTCCAGCCAGGCTGGCGGCCGACGGCACGCTCAGGCAGATGTTGTTCCCGATGAGGACCTGAGTGGTGGCAGGGGTGGCACTGGCAGCGCTGCACCCCAGGAGCCCCAGTGCCGCTGCTGCATGAGCGCCGGGGTTGGAGTTGAGGGAGGTGGGGACGGCATTTGCGGGCGAAGGGGTGGCCGAGTTGGAGGAAGGCTGGAGGAAAGTGGGGGCTGCGTTGGTGGTAGTGTGTGTCAACTGGTTGGTCTGGTGATGGGCTGCTGTGGTGCTGGATAGGTGCAAACCTTTGAAAACACCTGGTGGATGAAGAAAAGGTCCCATGAATGCAAATGATAACAGCTGATGTGGTCAGACAGCCACACAAACATGGAGTATAAAGTTCTCTGTAATTACAAAAAAACATTTTAGATCAGAGGCGCACCTGCACAATCTAATGCAATCTTAACTAAGAGTGCTGCAATAACTTCCATCTCTCTGAAGCTTATGTTAAGTTTGTTGACACCGTCAGGGGTGCTGATGCAACACTATGGTAATTGTGAGGCTGGTGGCAGTGCTATAGTGGGTTTTTTGTTTTGTTTTTCCTCCTCAGCCTCAATTTCTGTCTAAGGTGAGATGAATACACAATCTAAACCAAGTATTTCCAAAAATTGAGCCCTAAACACAATATTTTAAATTGGTCTCTCCAACTATTATGTAGCCTGGAAATTGTCCCCAAGATCTTTCGCTCATGCTCCTTTTAACATAAAGAAATATGCACATGGCGACTACATATTTCTGTCACTCACCTGCACCTGGTAGGACCCCATTGACTCCACTCGTGACTACTAGGTCCTCTTTGGACTTACAAGCCAGCAGCTGATCCGTGGTGACGAGGGCTGAAGCAGCAAACTGGGCACTGGCCTGGTCTAACGTCTTGGATATGAGCGCCTGGATGGAAACCAGAGACATGTAGAAAAAAAACGAAAACATGTGGGTCTGTGCCAAAAGCTTGACTGCTGTGTTAAAATGTATGAAACTGCTGAAACAACTGAGCTCAGCAGTTCTGCTGCCAAAGCGAGCTAGCGGCATTAATGCTGCTCGTGGGAATGAGGATGTGTCCCATTTCCTAAGGATGAGGGAAGTGACCTTCAGCTGTAAATCAGTGGGAGACGTCTGGCTCATTTAGTTTGACTACTTAGCCAGAAAAGCACATTTTAAATGTGCCACTTGGTTGCAGAGAATGACACAAATGTCGAGAATCATCCCAGCAATTCTGGCCAGAATATTAACTTCTGTGGTAATACCGCCTCCTACTTCTAATCCTCTTGCCTTCATAATACTAGATGGCTACCTGCGTCTACTACAATAAAAAGGTATAGAAAGGGGTCCATCTACACTGACCTGTGCGTTGGTAGTTATAGGAACAATGTTGGCTTGTTGCTGCTGCTGTTCGCTCTGCTCCAGCTGCTGTTTCTGCATGAGGGCCAGCTGCTCCTGGTGCTGCTGGTACTGCTCAGCCGTGAACACTGCATGTGAGATAAAAGGCAATGGTAAAAAACAGAATGTGGGAATGCTGGGTCGCTTCAACAGTCGTTGAAATTAAGGGCCGACACCCCCATCAACAAATATAACATGCAATAAAAGATTCAGTATACATCAAAGTGATCCAAAAAAATTCTGTTGACGTGAAGCTGCTTTTAATGTTTTACACAGAAATCATTTATTTCAAATTTCGAAACATTTTGAAACAAGATGATGGTCACTGATAAGTTTGAGCACATTTAAACAGGGTTCAACATAACCCATGGCCATATGACAGCAAAGAAATTGTTGGGTGAGCTGACTGGCCACCTGTGACCATTCCTCCGCTAATCACAGTTGCAAATTTACTTGTGAAGCAAGCTGGCTGAAGCAGCGCTTACTAATGACGAGTTTTTCCTTGTATTTAGTATTTTCATGTTAAGTAGTTGAAGTTACAGGGAGATAGCAGCTTTGCTTAGCAGTGTGGAAAACAGCAGGAAAGCGATGCTAGTGGTGCAGGCCTAAACATTATTAGCATATAAGATTGAGCCTGATCGGCTTCTACACAGCAGTAAAGCTTGCACCACTGTTAAGGGTGTGGTTTGTGCTCAAGCTGTCAGCAAGCAGATTAGGGTTGTTCAATCAATCCCCAGATAAAAATTGATCCTGAAAATGCTTACTATTGGATTATACACTCATTTGTGACAGTATTGATACCAACAGTGCCGTCTTTGCCTCCTCCAGCTTACATCTTCAGCTAGCACTGCTGCTGACAGGCAGGCACACAGTCCCCCTTCACTAGCAACTGAAGTAGTTCACCTTCACAATACTGAACAACACAAGAGGTCACTACTCCCCCTGTTTCAACTCCTTTTAAGCAATGAACACTCATCCATAATGTTAACCTGGTTGGCACACACATTAATAGTAGCCACTTGACTTTTAGCAGCTACCCAACAGTAACACAACCAGCTTTTTGGGAGTCACAAGCAGATGCCTGTTAAAGGCTCGGGTAATTGGGAGAGCTGCGACAGGAACCTCATCTGTCATAAAAAAAATATAAAATAAAAAAAAATCGGTGACAAATTAAACATATGAATCAATGTGCATTGGCAACCTTTGTTGAAAATAAGGGAGCCATATTAGCCATCTTCTATCATTATGGTAACAGCAAGCAAATGAGGCTAATTAAAAAAGCTAACTATTGGTGCTAGGCAGCAAACACCATCAGTTTGTCCATTTGTAACATTAATAGATGGTTAATTTAACAGGATACCAAAATTTAAAGACTGTCGCTTCGTAGGGTTAGAGCTGACTGAAGCTCAGAAATGTCTGGCGTCAATCAGAAAAAGGGACAGTCTTACCAATTCTCTCTGATCAGCAACAACATATACACCGAAAACCCCAGAAGTTCAGCACTGCCTGTGAAAGCCTAAGAAAATTTGATACCAGGTAAGAGTATTTTGAAATATTTTTTCCTGCCATTGTATCAAAATGCATTGGGTATTTTCCTGGGCATCTGTATCAAGTTGGAAAATCTAGCACTGTGACAACCCTAGCAACAAAAATGAAAGCAAACCCAGGTAGAGTAAAAGAAACCAGTTTCCTTGAGTCTACAGCTGATCACAAACAAAACCTTTACAGGTAAAAAGCCAATAACAGCCTTTTATTAAACCACTTCATCAACATGCTTAAAGATGAGGAAAACTCTTCTTTTGAGCTGCTTCCAACCACCAATAGTGGAAATTAAGGTGTTGAAGTAAAAACAAACTGAACCACAAAAACATTTCTAAGCACAGATGTTGGGTTTAACATTATTTTTGAATCTGGTTGATTTCTTTGGCTGCTGTTAGCCTGCAGGGATGTCAAGAGGGAGAAACAGTGTTTAAATTTACTACATTAAATAAAAGCCTTTATATCACATATTAAAAAGTATCTAAAGTAACTAAAACATGACTATATTATTAGAGGTCAAGCTACTCCCGCCTTTTTAGCAGACAAAAGAAAAACGTAGGCGGCCAGTAAACCCGATCTGCTGGTCTGGGGTGGTGGATGAATTTAAAATTAATTACATATACATGCAGCATTTATCGATTTCAAAATCATTTACGAATGATTGTTAATACAAGCAGTCACAGACACCAGTTAGCTTTCTGTAGATGTATATAAATGTAGTTCCTTTGGGGGCTTTCAGAAAGCAACATCCAAAGGTTTGGTTGGTGTAGGCGTGTTGCCACAGGGTGCAAAGTACAGAAAAATGTATAACGAGCTAGAAAGCCCAGTTTGAAGGCCTCTCAAACACAGTCACACAATGGTTTATGCTGCGGGGGCATGACGGTACATTTTAAAGCTTGTATATGCACAGTGATATAAGGTTTATGCTAGCAGGGATTGCGGCCGCTTCGTGAGCCCAACAGTGTACAACACTGCACTGTGACTGAAAAGGTGTCGAGTTAGGACAAGAACAACAATAGCAAACAGGGCCATATTTAATGTTTTCACACATGGTTTGTATTACACTGCATTATAAACAGCAACATCTCCATCTAATTTTAAACTGTGGTCAAGAAATCTGACAATCTAAAAAAAAAATGTCTCAATGTTTTGAAAAAAATGGATCAGATCAAGGGAAAAATAAGCCAAGACAAAAAACTCAAACAAATTAGACTATAACCCATAAATTCTGATATCAGAGATCTAAAACCAAAAGATGCAATAGAGAAATCTTCACCCCCAGCTAGAATTGATTTTGTCTGACAACAGTGCGGAGAATACTCAACTCCTAAATCTAAATATGCTGACATCTATAAGCCAAGTAGCTCCTCACATACACAAGAAATTACAGGCAGTCCAATTAAATGACAGCCACCTCATGACTCCATGCTGTGGACATGCACACAATCAACATCATTTCATTTCAAGTTTTTCAAAGGTGGCAGCAAAGGCTGGGCAAAAAAGACATTTTTAATTAAAAATAAGATTTTGTTTTGCAGAGGTTCATTAGGCTTATTTTTAATTTAAATTATAAAGAAATTTAGTTCATTAAAAAAAAGTTCAATAAAAACATCTCATTTCTGTTGCTGAATATAGAAGGTACTTTCAGCTGCTTCCTTTATTTACTAAAGGACTGCCACAGTAGATGGATCCACATGTTTAGTTTGGCACAGATTTTACACTGGTTGCCCTTCCTGATGCTTCCTGATCCAGGCTTGTGACGGTGGTATGAGCACACAAGCCCCCATGAATTTTTCTCTCCTCCTTAGATTGAGGATTTTTTGCATGTCAGATCAGTGTATTAGTGAAAGGCTTATGTGACACAGCTGCAAGACAACGACTCATTTCCTACACCAAAGTATTGCAGAACTGAACTGCTACGTACAGCTTTCAGCTGACTACCTTTACATGTTGCTTGTTGAAACATACCATCACGGGGCGAGGTGACATATGTCTGGTTTGACCTAACTTGTTTACATCATCCCTTACAGATTTAAGTACTGTCTGGAGGTGTGAGGGCTGTATAGCACAACAGTGAACTGGTGATAGAAATGCAACTGCTAGGTTACTTACTTTCTTTTTTTGTAAAGGCAGTTGAGAAGACATGGAGAGAAAAACTGGTTTCATCTGTGCCTAATTTCTGTCATTATGCAACAAAATCAATAAGAGTATTCAATTTACCTTACTAGCACTGTCAAACAAATAAATGTAAACCAAGTCAAGCCAGGCTTCTGATAAATTCATCTTTTTTTTAATTTGTTACCCACTGCCTGAAATCATCACCCTGTTCTCTTATCTCCAGTGTTGGTTTACTTCACATGATATCACAAATCTGTTTATAAAAAGCCATCTTTTAAGTGAATCCCCAAGCCAGGGGAACATGGGTTTAATGTATGAAAGGGAAAGAAAGTGGAACGAAAGAGAACAAAAGTATAAAGTTTGTGATTTATTTACCCCCAGTAACAAAATAAATGCCAACTATCAGCATTTATGCATGGATAAACTTAACTGCACTGCTCCACATGCAAACCAGAAAAACAATTCTGCAGGATGTGTTTTGTAAACACAAGGTAAGCTGAAAACTGACAGCAGAAGATGTGCCAAAAATCAAGAAACAATCACAAAACAAAGCAAGGTGCTCTACAAACCACACTCAAAACAAGTCTCCAGATTCTTAGAAGATGGCTGCAGACCCACAAATAAAGCAGCTGTAAAATTAACTGACAGCAAACTGTATTTATTCCTGATACTTTGACTATAATTATAGAAACCCCCCAGAAATACTGGAAGAATCTAACCATGTAGAATCAATGAAGCAAATTTATTTATTTATTTTTTTTTGGGGGGGGGTTTAAAGACAAAAGGCTGTGTTTATAGTTATGACAGGGAGCTAACAGGGCCTGCAAACTCTTGATGCCATAACAGACTTCTTTTTAGAACTTTTTAACACACTTTTATAGAAGTGTTGGGACGCAGTGTAAAACAACAAAACACTTTTTAAAAGTTTGATCACTGGTGGCAAAACCCCCAAAACAAAACCAAAATCAATAGCCACATTGTGAAATGGACACCCACAAAGAAGAAATCTCTAAAAACTAATGCAGTTTCCGGAGTGAAAAATCACTATGCTGAAGGGTCCGTGATATCTGTTATTGTTCCACAGTCAAAATTTCAGCATCCGTGAAGTTACATGACAGCATAGACCTGTGCTGTTAAAAGCGCAAAAGTGTCCCACTTGGAGTCTACACCAGTATTTAAAAAAACTGCCTTTAAAACTAGAGGAACTGATTTTTATCAGTGCTCTTTAAAGAAGCATTGTTTAAAGATGAGGTGATGCTCAGTGTTACTAAAGCTCCAAAACCAAGACTGTTCTTTTTTCTTTTTTTTTTTCAATTTGATGCCAGTAGCACATTTCTGAAAACAAAATCTGCCTGTTTGAACATTGGATGCACTGACCTAGTTCCAATTAAAGACCATGTTTAAATAACTTACAAATTTACATTTTACACACAGACGACCCAATTTCTTCTAACACATAATTCAGTGTTTTACCACCTTCCACTCAGAGATATGACAATAAACACAAAGTGAAAACGGGCTGCCCAGAGATTGTCACTGATTTGTGAGTTGAGCCTTTGAGTATACTTTTCATATTTTTGTAGAAAACTAATCTTATTCAACTGCATGGATCGGTAATGGGTAAATGCACTGATTCTTATATAGTGCTTCTTTACTCTCCCGGCGCATACACAGTGCTCTATACAACAGGCCGCTTTCACCCAATCACACTTATTCACACAAACTTTTAGTGCTTCCTAGCTAACAAAATCTGCCTGCCTAGCTAACATTCATACACATTCTATACTCCAATGGATGCATTGCAAAGCAATTTGGGATTAATATCTTGCCCAAGGATACTTGGCATGCAGGCTGGAAGAGCCAGGAATCAAACCACTAACCTTCTGATCAGTAGATGACCTGAAAAGCCCTAAAAAACACTAACCAGCAAGGTAGAGCAAACAATTGACTTACCATTTACAGGAGTGGTGGCTGGCCCAATGCGATTCTGGGTGCTGGCTCCTCCAGACAGGGTTCGGTTTAGTCCCGACACAGTCCGACTAAAATCCCTAAATCCTCTGCGTGACAAATCTTCTCCACCCAAAGGGTGATGAGATAGCGTCCGTGGTCTGAAGTGCCTCCAGCGGCAAGATTTAATGTTCAAAAGAATCTGGCTGAGGTCCTTCGGTTTTAATGACGACAGGGGTGATGAAGATAGGGGAAGGTGGGAGGAGCTGGTTGGGTCCGAGGTATTGGTTTCTGAGGTACTGGTGTTGGAGTTGTGGAGCGGAGAGCTTGGAAGTGGTGAGGCGAGTGGTTTGGGCTCTGGTTCAAAGTCCAGGCTCTGGCAGATGTTGTCTACATTTGTGTGTGCTCTGTCCAACAAGATCCTAAAACATCAACATGTTACATGAGCTTTTTACTACCAGTCATTAAAGGTCTGTTTACCTGCAAAACATGCTTTAGTCATTAACAGCACAAAATCGACACTAATGACTGAACATAATAACCAAAATCATCAGTTCTTTGTGTTTTTATTGTATTAAAAAACATTTCAGATGTTTCCAACAACTACGACCATTTATTAGTAAATATCTTTATAAAACGATAAAACCTTTATGAACCTACAGACATCCTGTTAAACAAAGCAAGGAAGGCAAACAAATGAACCGTCACTGACATTACAAACCCCACAACCACACTATCCATGTTTCCTAACACGATGAAGTATTACTATGGTACATTATACTAAAAAGATGTTTCAATTCAGAGCTAGAGGAATCCTTCAATCTCCCTCAGGGAAGTTGATAAGGTCACTGCAGACAGAAACAGAACATTGCTTATCTCATGTGTGCCCGGGGACCAGCTACTGTGTGACCCCCGTTTGGTCTCCTTCACACCTGGCACTGAGGATGCTGCTACCCATCTCCTCTAGAGTGTATTTAACTGTCTGTGTAAGTACTGAGTAGATATCAGAAAAGGCTGCGGGAAACATTTAACTTTTGTTTTTTTAAACTAAACACATGCTACAGTGGCAGGTGAATCCTAAAATGGGACTGTCATGTTCGTTTCACCTGCCAGCTTGATATTTATAATAAAATGTGCCTGCCAAACGGTCGCTGGTAACCTGCCAAACAGTTGGTATGGTAAACAACCTTGGCAGTGACAGCTAACACTTGGCTCAATTTCCTCTGCTCCATTTGATACTGGCAACATTCCTAAACACATTTCATATTTAATAATTTTTCAGAATTTGGAGAAGTTGGTACATCATGAAAACCATGAATATCTTCACGTCACCCTTGCTGTTCTTTATGTCAGCAACAAGGGATGAAGTGCTTCACAAAAATAAATAAATAACAGTTTTTTCTTTTTTGTTAAAGCGGGGTGGGGCGGGTTGATGTACCCAAAATGATCAACCCATACATAAGCGTGCACGAACCATATCACAAAGCTCTGTAACAAACAGCCAGACTGAACTCACCTGCCACCTCTGCCCACACGACGCCTTGACAAACCTATGCAGCGCCTTGGGATGTTCAGCGAGGTCAGACAGTAGCGGAAGCGTGGGTCGCCGAGCCCACCGTCCGACGGGCTTACCCAGGGCCAGCTGCCAATCTCGTCTGGACGACACTGAGGGAAGATGAAGGAAAAAAAACGTCTGATATTAAATGTGAGAACAAACAGAAGTGGAAAATAAAACAGGTGATTTCATTATTGCATTGTTCTGTCCAGTAGAGTGTGGAAGTCTAAGAGAGAGCAGCCAGACTGGCCAGCCTGCTGTTGGTACTATAAATAGAAGCACGAGAGTCACAGGAGGGCACTCACAGCGTAGTACTGACAGCCGGCCTTCCTCCTGAACGCATAGCAGCCATCTGGGTCATTCTCTTCTTCTGCCTCTGAGGAACCTGAATGGATCTACACGACACAAAACATTTAAGTAAAGGAAAAGTTAGGGACTTCAATTCACGTGCTCCTACAGGGAAAGTAAGAAATGTATTACCAGCCAAACATGGTTTTTATAGATGGAACACACAATATCAGCTAGCGCACAAGGCTTTCAACTTTTGTTCCATCTTTGTTTATGTGCAATATTAGTCTCTGAAAATCGTTCTGAAATCACATCACAACATAAGGCATGGAACCAAATGTTACCTGTGAGAATGGTTCGTCATCTGAGCTGGGGAAATCATACTGGTTAAGGTCCTTGGGATTGAACACAGAGGGCCCTGAATGTTGAGGCGCTGACAGTGGCAGGATTTTGGGTTTCTTTTCATATTTCCTTTTGGTTCGAACTGCCTCAGTCTTCTCGGGCTGTGAAGAGGGAAAGGAAATGAAAACAGGTTTAGACTGCAGTCTGTGTAATCAAGAAGACTTTTCCTACGCGACACAATACTGCTGGCGGTAATTGAGTGTTGGTGGTCTACGCACAGGCGCCTAGAGTGTGTGCAGAAACAACAGCAAGTAAAGAGAGGCATTGATATGCAGATGGTGGCACGTGCCAGATGCCGCTGCCTAGCCAGATGGCTGTCCTCCCCCTCCCTCCTAAATGTGCCACCTTTCACCCCCCAACTTCCCCAGTGGGACAACCCCTCCCTGTCTGAACACGGTCCAACTTCTGCTAGGATTAGTAGGATTTCATTCAGTCCTTACACTCTGGGGACAAAGCAAACAGAGGCAGGGAGACTACAGTGAAGAACGGCTGTACCTAATCAATGGAAGAAATAAGAGTTGGAGTGATGAGGGAGGAGGGGCAGAGTTAAACTGAAAATGAACGTGTGTAAATAAAAGCAAAAGTCAACCAGCTGGTAAAGGGGGAAAGGAGGAGGCAGAGGGTAAAAGTAGAGGAAATGGGTGTCTCACTGCAGGGCAAGGCGAGAGCTGGTGGACACTGGAGCTAATCAAGTTATGATGACACTGAGGTCACAACTGTGCAAAGTAAATATGTGCCATAATACATAAACAAAAGGAAATTTGGCTATATACTATAATTAACTTTAGTGCAAATTTGCAGTTCCTTGTCCATAAGGGTAATTATTTTTAATAATTTAGGACTAGTTGTCATTTTGAACTGTGCACCTTTTCAGAATGAAAATGCCAATGTCTCGTATGACTCGGTGTGCCAATACAGAGTACAGCATTAAGCAGCTTGAGTGAATCCACTCAACTAAAGGACGAATTCAAAGTCAATAACATTTCCTGTAGTTTGCCCCCACACACACGGCGTTTTGTTGGGCACGATCCCTGATGAACATGGCCTTACTTTTTTGTAGTCCTTCATGTCCAAGTGGTCCTGGTTTCTGTACTGGCTACTGCTGGACAGAGGAATGATGGGGATGGTGTAAACGGGCTTCACCAGAGCCCGCTGTGCCAGTGCTTCTGCCATCACCTCGCTGCCAAAGTCTGGCAACACATTCCTAGTGGACACACAGAGAATAAGAGGAGAATCAAAGATGATGTGCTTTTAAAGCAAAACGTTTTTAGTACTACAACAGCACTCCTGGCAACAGTAGCTTTATCAGTTCACACAGTAAGCATGCAGTGATCAAGTATTGGTACAACAAAGCTCAATCGGATATCTGACAACAGCCCATCTATGGCTGATCCAGTTTACTACACAATGAATCAGCAGCAGTGCACCAGTTGCCAGGAGGTATCATGAAAGACGGTGGAACCATAAAGAACAGAAAGTAGCAGTGCACTCAACTCCAGATCTGTGAAGATGAACAGGGTGTCCGTTTTTTTACTGGCGATAACTTATCTTTTTTTTTTTGCTGCATATTTGTTATAGAGGTTGGGTGCCTTTACTCTAGCTATAGCAAAAGATGCTTTTTTTTGCAGGTTTGCAAAAAAAAAACAAACAAAAAACCCCAAAAAACAAAACAATTTATTTATTTGCAAGAAAATTGTTTATGTCAGGTCTGACACTGGCTCAGATATACATAATGTTTCCCAGTCTCAGTGTGAAGAGCAGAGCTTACTTAAGACTGGTATAAAAGCAGAATTGAATAGTGGATCAGTGCAACCCTAATATTTATTTCGGGCAACATTGTCAATTTAAAAATAACATTATATGAAATAATACAAAATATTATATATAACCTGTCTCTAACAGATGCATCAAACCCCAATTTAGTTTATTATGTTACATAAATTTTTCTTTCTCCACATAATTTTAACTGACTATATTAAACTTGGAAATTTGTGTAAACTACTTCAATTTATCACTAACATTACCATTAATAATGTATAACTAACTAACTTACATCACGCAACCACAGTTTAAACACAAAAGTACTTCAAATTCGCTGCACAGTGACGGATTGAGACACACAAATGACAGCCTGCACCCACTAGACATTACACCTGAGCCCCTCTACAGCAGCATAGCATCATAAAGTGACCACGAAAAACTACCTACTGGGAACAGAGTGGTCCAGTCTGAGAGCGAGCACTAGCTGTGATGCGCAGCTCGAAACCAGGCCGGGATAACAAGAGGAAATTGAAATGTCACTACAAATCAAAAGCACTTCAAGGAGAAGGGTCCAATTTAAGCTCACGCTGACAGCTACTTTCAGAGTAGATTCATTCCATTCGGATGTCATGTTTAGATGGATTGCAAGGCTCCACTGGGGGGTGGAGGGAGGGCAATCCAAAATTGAGTTTGGAAAACACAAAGTTTATATTTTATAATACAGAGATACAGTCCACTATACTGTTTAAAAGACTGGGGAAAACAAAGCCTTGACCAGGACCCAGACATCACTGAGCTAATGTGGTCTGAACGCTAATGAATAAACAAGGTGAACTTTGCATGAAAAAGTGCATTTCACTGTGACCCCAATTAACAGGAGCAGCGAAGCCTGGCCTTACAGAAAATATGTGGCTGGCTTTTATATGATCGGTCATGCAGACAAGTCTTGCTCTGAATATCAGACTAGGAAAGTAAACAAGAGGCTAATCAAATATGGAGGTTCAACACATACACTGTCCAAAACACCATGCGGTTATCATCTCAGCTTCTTAAGATGTTATCAGAAAGCATTTCCAAAACAGTATAAGAGCACAGCCCTTAGCCATTACCCAGAATGACCTGCTTTTGAACATCTCATCCAATCAGATAAGTGGGGCATGCGGTCTGCGAGTAAAAGTGAAAAGGTCTCCTTCACAGCAGCTACTTGTCTCACAAGGTGCAGTCCTGTCAACTTTCTTACCTCTTTTCCACAATTTCCAGTGTGAGGTGCAACAGTTCCCTCTTGCTCTTCTCTCTTCTTTTGATCATCTCCAAGATGGTTACAGCTCGACTCAGGTCCCTGCGCAGCTTTAGCATCTTCTCATATGAGGCCTCGTCATTCTTTCGATTCTGAAAACGGAGCAGTGAAGATTTAGTGTCAGAAATCGAAATTGTAATATTTTGCTTTGGGATACTGTATCGATACAGAACCGTAGCTGCAACTGACAAAAGTTGATTACTCACAATTCATCATGGCAATTATTCAGTAAATCACAAAATCTAAAAAACTATTTTTTAAACACCAAAATAATGTCCGATTGTGAGTTAAGTATTGTGATAATCTCATTCTGTGAGGTGTCTGGTGGATGCCCTCAAATTAGTTTCCATCTAAACTGAAAATCTTTAAAAAGGTCCTGAATTATTCAACTGCATCTTTCACCTTAGGGCAACACTACTGTAGGGACAAAATATGCATCTGCCTCATGTGAACCACTTTAAAGCCAATATGTTTTGACCATACTAAAATCCATGGCAACTATTTTTATAATCACATTGGTGAGAAGGTAATACAAGCATTCTGAGTTTTCAGCCCCAGCATTCATTTACAACCCAAACATGCACATAAAATGTAGGTCAGCACAATTTCTTTCCTTTCCCTTTATATTACTCATTTCTTGGCTAAAAAAGTCCTACCTTCCTAGTCTGCATCTTCTCTGTCCGTCGGCGAAAGGCCACGTAAGGGTCGCTGGTGCTAGAGCCATCCCTCTTCTCCTGCTTGACGCTGGGGATGAGGCAGCCACCCTTGCTGGTTTTCCTCTTCCGGCTCCAGTAGTCAAAGACCTCCTTGATCAGTTCATCGTCCTCCTTCAGCAGCAGTTTGGCTTCCTGTAGACTGACAAGCTGCAGAACAACACGGGCCAGACCAAGTTAGTGCAGTGGCCTGAGCCACATCATCCTTGCAATATATATATATATCTCACACACACACTTAGCTATGTGTACTAAGTCCAAGCATAAACAAGCAGGCTTCAGTCACTATGAACAGACCAAAACAAAACAAAGGCTTTAGGGCTTTAGCAGTCACGCTGCCTTCAGGCACATCACATAAACAATTTTTTGTCTTTTTCAAAGTCACGTGAACTGCTTATCAGTAAAAGAAAAGTAGAAATAGTAACTTTTAAAGAAACCACTGGCACGAGAAATGACAGACCTCTCAGCTAACTAAAATACAGGTTATGAAAGATAATGGAGCAATGCAAAAAGTGACTCAGAGGGTACATTTTATTCAGTGTAAAGTGAATAAAAAGACTTGTTTGTGTCCATGCAAAGCAATACTTTCCCCACACAGGGTTACATATACCTGCTGTCCACTGCCTTTTTCCAGCCGGTCTATCATTTCTTCAAACTGCAAGGCAGTGATTTCCATTTTCTTCTTCAGCTTATTCACAAACGTCTCATCCTCTGAATCTAGGTCATAGTCTGGCTGCTCTGTATCCAAACTAAAAGCTGTGGGAGAGAGAGAGAAAAAAAAAAGAGGAGTTGGTTACTGGAGAGACAGATGCAGCCGACTATGACACATTTCAGTCAGCAAAGCCTAGACTTACAATACAGACACTTTATAATTCACCATCATTTTGTATTTAGCGACAGTGCCTTTCAAGTCATTTCAATAAGACAAGCCATAGGATATGAAGTGCTGAAGCCTTTATCTTCAGCCAACTGCAGCTGAACTTTGCTCAAAAAATAAACAGCATTTTATCATAACAAAGCGCTGTGCTTCAGTTTAGTTGTGTGCTTTCACCCATTCAATAAGGCAGTACTTCAGGACAAATATGAGATGTGAATTTAATCTACTATTTGAACATAAATTTTGCCCCTGGCTTTGTTTTTTCTTTTTTGAGCCCTGCCAATCTGACATTGAGATTCTGCAGAAAATAAATTAAAAGTGGCTGTCAGTGCAGCCCTCTGGTGAAAAAATAAGATGTTTACTGCACCGCCACTATCAGAGCCCACTGTAATCAACACATTAACCTGTCAAAACCAGTGGCATTTGGAAAAGCTTGCAGTGTTACCCTCGCCGCCCCTACATTTAAAATGTTAAGATGACTGCCAAATTATGGTGGAAGTATCTGCAACAGCAGTCCCAAAATTTGACATTTTGCTAATGCAAACACAGTACATCTAGTGGCTACAGTAAATGCCAAACAAAAAGATTCCATCTTAAAGTTTTCTTAAGAAAAACAACAACAACTATGTGTATAAATATTTTGTCCACATGAAAAAGCTCTAGCTGTCAGAAAACAAAACATACAATATAAATACACATCTTAGAAAAATGCTTTTAATTACTCACAGGTTTCTCATCAAAACCACAAACACTCAAATCTCTCAATCAGCAGGATAAACACCCTGAAGCCATCCGGTGCAGCCAAACAGCAACATCACCACATGCTCACAGACCACTGACACAGCTAAGAAGATAATCCACTTGCACGCAGCCTGCTACTCACGCTGTATGTGAATAAGCTGCTTTGGCATTTTGAACTCCCCGGGGTAGAGCGACTCGTAGTGCGTGATGTTGCACTCCGCCTCGGGGACGGGGATAACCATGTTGTCCCGCTTCTCGCCATATACCTGCTGCGCCGAGATGGCCCGCTGGAGATGGTGCTCCTGCAAGAGAGAGAGAAGCTGCTGTTTAGGAAAAAAAAAAGTAAAAACTTCTGCAGTGATCAGTCGCCTGATTGTTTTAAGAGACAGTAGTACACATGAAATCATATATAAAAAAGAAAGAGCCTACATTATCGACTTGTAAACAAGTCATCAGTACTCACACACACACAAACACTTCATTTCATTCTGTTGTGCATCTGCATGTACCTACTTAAGTAAGTAATGGAAACAATGAGCATGAGTGATTTAGTTTAGACCAAAAGTTGTTTCATTATGAGGTGCATGATATTGTTTCCCTGGGTTTGCTCGGGACTAATAACCATAAGCAGCCCAGATGTTAAAGAAAGCCAAGTGCTTAAAGTATTGTACTTAACAGGATAATAAATGTGGTCTGTGGCCTCAGACCTCTCACATTAAAGAGATTATGGCCTAAATCTCTCACTGAAAGAGCTACAGAGGAAGGTCTGTGAGGACAGAGCTGTGAAATGTTTCATATACATATAATCAAATATCCGTGCATAAAAACAAAGGATGCACATCAGGACTGGCTGATATTAGCCTTTTTCTCCAAATGTCTTAGGCTAGCCGGTGTTTATGGGCTGGCTGGCTTTCATCAGTATATTGGCAAATATGATGGCAGCAGCTAATGTTTATCTATTGTGTTGGCTCAATTTTGCGCTGCCTAAATGTTTTTTGTTTTATTTTTTTTATTCTGGGGATTTCTTTAGTTCACTGGCACAGAAGGAATAATACAAAAACATTGGCATCGCTTATTGCTCACGCTGATTGGTTTTAAACATCTGTCACATTGTGAAATACAGAATTGTGAAATTCCGAGCCAATGCAGATGCTTGAATTATTTTGGCTGATAGTAGTGAGGTACCGTTTACATCTTGTTGTGCCATAAAACAGATCTATACTCTGCGTCAAAACCAAAATTAACTACAATTCAGTTTTGTCCTTTCTTGAAATTAACACCAAGTTAATAATAATGTTTTTAGGTGCAACAGATACCAAAAGCACAATCACAGACTTCTGTTAAATAAGGAAACTCAGACTCAGCTTTGTAAACCCAGCCTTTCGTATGCTCATTTACTTAGCCAGGAAATCCCCCTGTAACCCAGTTTAAAAGTCTCCAATCCCTTTACCAAACTAACTTTGGAACGAAATGACAAAAACACACACACACAAAAAAAGAAATGTATGCTTTACATATAAACATCAGCTACAGCCATCGTATTTGTCAGTGCTAAGCATGATGGCAGTTGTTCAAATACAAAATGTTTCAAAACAGGAAAGGTCTGTTGCATGAATGGTCATCTCTCCATCGCCTGTGAAACCCTCACTGGCTTCATATGGTGCTGCCAACATTTCCTCTTCCTCTAGGGTGTATTCATCATCAAAGTCAGGGACAAACATGTCAGCCGCCAGGTCAAAAAAAACAAATAAAAATCACACTCATCTGAACATCCTCTTTAGTTCCCTGCTCATTATCTTTCAGAGATTGTGTGGCATTTCTTAGCTGTCATTTTTAAACCTAATCTCAAGTCATTTGTCTAGGCTTGTCTGGCAGGCAAAGCACAATATTTATCATAGTTTGTTATGTCTATATAATGTATGCCAACACAGTAATGATGTCTCAGAGAAATGAGTCATCAGCAGGAGAACAGCGTAGGAGTATCAGCAAGTGCGCTGCCATGTCAATGAGTTTGGAAAGGTGAGCTTCACAGTCAGCTGAGTTGGACTTTGTAGCATGTGCTTTGTGGCAAACACCTCATTTTGAGCAGCCCTAAGGCAACCCCACTATCACTCACAACAATGACTCATTATTATTTACTGCACCTCTCAGGTGGAACAAATGGAGAGAAAAGTCTATAGAAATCCTGTTGTCCATGCTGAGCCAGAGGATCGTATTAAAATACCTGCAAAGTTTCTTCAGCTGCAAATCTGGTACTCCGACTTGGCAGCAGCAGAAGCATAAACGTGGGCAAATGACTCAGACGATTTGACACTTGAACTCAGCAAGTACAAAATGTTTTCAGATTACACAACTGATAGTTACCTGAAATATGTGATGTTTGGAAGAATCCCACAAATCTTTTTCCCCCTGTATAAAACCGTCTTAACTTTCCAAACAGCATACTGCTGCTTGGTGTTCTTAGATTCCTGTCACTTCGTAATGCATCAAAAACACTGCAACTTATTACCACTGCATGCTCACTCTGTAGCACACAATATCTGTAGGCCTATCATTTGTGGTTGATGCAACAGATGGCCAATCAAGTCAAACCAACTCAAGGTCCTTCTTGCTCTAGCAAGTATTTCCACAGAGCTCCTACTCATTTTACACATCACACTTGTTTCTCGACTCCAGTTTATTGGCTAGATTCTGAAAAATGGGTCAATGTTAAGAGATACCACCTGCGCCTGGCAAATATGACCATAAACAAACATTTCCAGACGACGACTCAGTTTTATACACTTCCACACTTGCATGGGTGTCTGATCTGCCTTAAATACAATTCAAAGCCATGAGGAGCTCTGCATGGAGTAACAAGGGAACCATATCAGAGCTGTGAACTGGCATCAAAGGACACAGCATGTGCCCAGAGCTGAACCATCTGCCCCTTGTAAACCCATCAAGCTCCGTCTACACAAAGAAAACATCTTATTGTGTCAACTGTGAAAGTGTTCACCAATGAGAATTTAGACACCATCCACAACGTACTAAAGCCCAGCATTTCCTGCTGGCCGCAGGCTCTAATGGAGCACAAGAGAGAAACTGTTTTTTTCCCTTTTCACCAAGCACCAACTTCACAATCATAAAGCTTGAATAGTAATCTCAACCAAGATTGGATTTGGCACGCTAACACAAATCGAAGGGTCAGGACAAAAACAAAAGTGCCAGATTTGGCTGAGAGTGTGTGCAGACTGGGAAGCCACACTTATTAAAAATTTCACACAGCCATGTTCACTGCCCACAAACACACAACTTCCTACAAATTAGCCAACAGCTCCGTGTCACTGTACATTTAAAAAAACCTTCATTGGCTAACCCTAACTGCAGAAGATATGGTTCTCTAAACTCAGCGACTTAAAACGCTTAAAGTTACACAATAAGCTTTACATGCACATTTTACATCAAACTCATATTTAAATTAAAATTAAATTAAAAGCACATTTTAATTCTGTGAAACACCAGCCTGGAATGATAATTACAAGCAAAAATTGAGTTTTATGGTGCAAGAAATCAAAGCATTCCAAACTAGTGTTCAACTAATATACATTTCTTACAAAATGTACTTAACCGGTATCTGCACTGTTACTCAGCAACTGTTACAGCTTAGAGAGTACTGCTTATCAAAGCGTTGTCTACCGACATGACATGAGCTAATGTAAACTACATGATCCAATGTAAAACGGACACAGTGAAGGTCGCGCTTGCTCATAAAACCGCCACAAAGAAACTGCCCTCTCTGAACCCTGCCGTCTGACTTGCTGATGAACCTGGGAGCTTTGTGAGATAAGAAACCTGCATAAAGTGTGCAAGTAAGGTGCCAATTAAACCGAGCCTGGCCCAGACGTGCCTTTGCGAGCTTCTATAAAGGATATTGCTTTGGCAGGTTGCAGCAGGCACCCCCGAGTCTTCTCTGACCTAAAGATATCCTGATCTTTCACAGCTGTGATCCTCACAAGCATGGTTCACAGCCTGGGATTTCCTCTGCAGAGGAGTTGGGCGAGTGTGGGATAAAAGGATTTTGTGAATGGCACATGAGAACAACTGAACCAGGTTATTATGGGACCTACAGCAAAAGCCTGTGTTAGCCAAACTTTCAAGTTGACATGCCATTATGGTGTTTGAACTTTTGACAGTTTATGGATGTTGAAAAATAAGAAACAGGGACTTTAAGTTTCATACCTGTTCTTATGTCCTGTTTTACAAAGATGAAATGAGCATATTGGAAAAAGCTAAAAGGTTCAAATGATGAGTTCAGCATATTTACAAGTATCATATGAGGCCTGACGCACAGGCTTCACGCTTATCTAAAGACCATTTCTTTTCTGGCTCAGCATGATGTCAGTGAAAGCAGATCTCTCTCATATGATCATATCAGGGAACCAGCTGAGGCTGAGAACAGCAGCCACTCCCAACTTCAGCTCAAACCTTTTGTTTGTGAGATGCAGCCAATAAGAAGAAAGCTGGCTTAAATTTAGAGGAGCTTGCACAGTTTGCCTCACACAAAGGACAAACTGAGGGGCTGCAAAGAATTAGTTTGAGCATTGGATCATGCAAAGGTACTCTAATAGCGAGTTAGTAGGCTTATTGTTTATTTTATAAGAACATAATGATTGATTATGATGTATCAGCACACATTGTGTAACAGTGTATTTCGTAATGTTTGCATTTGACTGATTATTTTGGTACAGACAACGTTTTTGCTCCTGTGACACATCTAGTGCAAAGTGGGCACAAATAGTGAAAACAACTGGCTACAAAGTAGCTCCTAACGGCTTTTTCACGATCTAATATTGAACCTCAAATTCTCTTGTTCTTCCCACACAAAATGTTCTGGGACTCAGTGGCAGTTCCGCTTTCTGTCACGGTCACAGATGCAGATCGAGGAGAGACAAATGAAAATCTATTTTTCACAGCACCATGCGTTCCCTCCATTAAATGTTCCCAAGAAAAATAGATGACTCCAATAAAAGTTGCCATGGCAACAAAAGTGTGGCCTCCAGCAGGTGTTTTCAGCTCAACGTGCACAGAGGAAGGCGAGGAAGTGAGGGCGGTGCGTTTCAGTAAATTCGAGCAAACACGCTGTGTAAAATCCACAAGTACTGCTAGTTTCCCACAGATGAGAAAAAGTGATTTATGTTGAACAACACTTAAAATTCAATGGAGAAACAATGTCGCTCAATAACCTCGCAAAACACGGAATCAAACAGGTGCACAAGTACTATCCAATCAGCATGGGGGAGGAGGATGTACTTTCAATGTAAAGCTAAAGTGGTCGCGAATGCAAGCCCCCTTGAAGGTATAAAAGTATAAACGGCCACTGGAACACAAACTATTCACACCATGTCGCACATGGTGCAGGCAAAGATGCCCTGTTGCACTGCAAAAACAGATTGTGTCAGAAGCTACCAGAGGATTGAAGGTTACTCGATTACATTATAACAACAACCAAAAAAAACCCCCTTCCAACTGCTTTAGATTGTGGTTACACTTGCAAATTAAAATTGTGAATTAAAGAGAAAGTCATGCATATGCATTTTGACGCAACAAACACTCACAAAGTGTGCCTGCTGGTGAGTTAGAACAACATTATTCTCAGCCAACATTTGGGTATTTAGTCAGTGCAACAACACCCCACTGTTGCTGGACAGGATGTGGGTCAGGGAGCCAAGCTATGCACAGGCTTGTAGTAAAACCGTCCTCTTTATCTCTCCTGTCACACTGTTATGTAATTTCTGCTATGTGTATGTGCACAGTAGGTTGAGGAGGGTAGGAAAGCAAGATTTCAACTTGGTTTGCATCCCATCTGTGGACCATGTTTGTGTGTGCTGAGGCATCGCAGGGGGTGTATAAAAGTGAATGAGAAGAATTCAGTGGAGCCGACCAGATCGGTTTGTTAACAGGAGGTAATGCGTGAGCAACTTAAATTTCAGTCAATCAGCTTTCATTTCAGGTCTAAACTCTAAATGAAAGGCTTTGTGGTTAAACACACAGCCTAACCTGGCTACAGGAAAATGTAAATTTGTGTATTTGGATATAATTTGAATATGTGTAATCCCAGAACACGCAAGTAAAGTAGAACAATATAGTATAGTGTTTAAAAGAAATTCGGACTAACACTACAGTACATACATATCTCAGTGGGCCAAACTCATGTAATTATGAAGGCAATTCAAGTAATAAATAAGTAGTTGCAATAAGGCACTATCATAAGAGTAATTTATGCAAAGTCCAATTTTGAGAAACATAACTGACTTTTCTATCGTCACTGCATTCTTGCCATCGACCCTTCTAACCAATAAGATACTTTGAATATGGCTCCAGAAATCAAGACTACATCCTCGTGCTGCACTCCATGAATGAAACTTCCCCAGGAATAGCAGCGTCATGGCTACACCATGCATGTCGTCACACATTTTACCGCCACTGCACCACGTATCTGTGCAGAGGTGTGTAGTTAAACAGAAAGCAGAGCTCTGTGTTTTTTTTAAAACTCCGAATTCTCCACCAAACAGGCAGCACACATGGCAGGGCTGTGGCTGTCAACACGCGGTACCTAACTGTCAACCGGGGCTGAAGGCTCAGTGTCTCCCCCTGGCATTTGCTCACGAAAAGTACACCACGTCCAAGGCCTATCCCGCTCGCCTTTACCAACGAGAAAGTCAACAAAATGGTGGAACAGATACAAGTCACGTGACTTCTTTGTGCATTCAGGCACTATTTAAAAGGAAATAAACAAACATAACACGGCTTACGAATAAAATATCACAATATTGCAACCTTATACAGCCACCCATGGTGAAAGGGGTTAGTAAAATTCAGTTTTCATCGAGCTCCATCGTGCGCACGAAAGAGCAGATATGGCGGCCATTTTGCACAAGCTTGCGCAGGCAACATAGCGGCGCCTCGCGCTGTGAAAATGCCGCCAAAGATCCACCGCCAGTCGGGCGGCAATAAAATAACATACCGATTCCTCTTCTTTTTCCATCCCCGTTGGCATCTGCGGTACTGCCCGGTTGATTGAGGCATATTCGTGCAGGTCCGGCAAATCCTCGCAGCGGAAGACGGGCAGGGGCTTACTAGCATCCAGTGCCCGTGCCCGAAACGACAATTTACTCATTTTTATAATAAAAGATGCAGCATAAATCTATTCGATCTGCTAGGAATAACAGCAGGTCTGCCTCGAGTTCTCATGGATGAATCTGTGACGGTCTCAGAGTCAGCCGGTCGATTGAGAGCGGGCTTGGGTCCGTAGCAGCGCGAACAGAGCCGGGCAGGCCCGGGTCTCGATCGCTCTCTGTCGGTCTCTTTCTCTCGTAGGCGCCGCTGTTCCTCCCCGGTTCAATACGCCATGGGCAACATGGCGGACATTACAAACTCATGCAGCTCACCGCTCGCTCCAAGCGGCCCAACCCCCTCGATCACACAAACAGCCATTCCCACGCAGTTTCGCACGCGTGCGCGCTCGCGAGACCCTTGGGGTACGAGAAAAGGGAGGAAGGAGGGGCTGAATCGACAGCGGGTG
>VUQR01032207.1:0-30390 GCA_015108515.1 Hemichromis elongatus
TCAATTTTATTTTTTTTTTCATACCAGCCATGAGTAGGTTATACTGTTATTATTCCTGTTAAGAGTATCTGGAATATGCACTTCTTATATTGGCCATATTACACAGTACCCTGCTGAAATGTAGGTAATGTTAAACATGATTCTCCTGGAACAGACCTCAGTACTGTTAAAATTGAGTTACTGACCCATTGCTGTGTCAATAAAACTGCAAAAACTAAGTGCTTCTGGTGTCATAACTTAAGATGAAGTCCCTTTTTTTTTTAGTAGCTTTTTGAAAAGATGGTGTCTTATTCTCAGGAATTTTTGCTAATTATTTTTCTCAGAGTCAAAACATAATTCTTATAGTTAGCTCAATCAAGAAAGAAACAAGTCAGTTTTAAGAAAATTTGTCCTATAGTAAGTTTTGTTTTGTTATGTGGAAAATCTAAATTAAGGTGTAGAATCTTAAAGTAAGCAAATAATTCTTGAAAACAGCTTGTTCAAGAAAGCATAATACTAATTTTAGGTACAAATTTTCTAAATATCAAAGTGTCTTTACTTATAATAAGTCAAATTTTCTTTAAATAAGCATAAATTTTAGACAGTTTTGTCTAGTTAAAAGGCATATGGCACTTAGATTAATTTGCTAGTTTTAAGAATTCTAGTCAAGCAACTTTTGCTTACCCCATTGGCAGATTTTTTTCCTCAAAACAGGAAAATCTTGTCAGATTTAACAATATTTGGCTTGTTTCAAGTATAGCTGTTTTTGCAGTGTACAAGGAACATGTATCAACTTATTTGATCAATTTGTATCAAACTCATCAAATATTTATCTCAATGCTACTCAGTGGTAACAAGTGCTGGTGACACAATACAGGAGATCCATGACAGTGCACACATGCGAGTGGTCAAATTGCGATTTTCACGAGTAATCAAAAAATCATAGCCAAACTGAAGTGCACAAAGAGGGACTTTAAAGCGAACATCAGCCAAATAAAAATCAGGCAGTACTTCAAGTTCACCCCTCTGATTGACTGATAAGCTCTAGTGCATTGTTTAACCGTAATTTAATATATTCAGTCTTCGTGACTCACAAACAGACGTTGAAAATGTAATCTCGAATTTTATTAATAGTGTAAAATGTATCATGTAATATGAAAAATAATATGGAAAATTTGAAGACTTATCTTAAAGGTCTAATCACTATTTTCAAATGATCTGCAAAGCTATCCACGTGGTGCATCTGATTAACACATCCGAACCAATGGTCCACTGCTGCAGCCAGGTCTGCTCATGTGAAGCAAATTTCTTGGATGAATAAAACAGCTCTTCATAAGTGCTACACCTGTGGTCCAGTTCTCATCAGACATGCAGTATGCATAATTGTCTGGCTGTACAATGGCCCTGTGTGAAAAAGTGATTGCCCCCCAAGCCTAATAATTGTTTGGACCACCCTTAGCAGCAACACCTGCAATCAAGCATTGACGATAACTGGCAATGAGTCTGTGACTAGACCACTCCAAAGTCAAGTTTTTCTTAAGCCATTCAGATGTTTGCTGGTGTGTTTTGGGTTATTGTCCTGCTGCAGAACCCAAACGCATCAGCTTGAGCTTTTGAGCTTTTTCTCTTAGATCCACAAAATATTTTCCCCAAAGTCTTGGGCATCATCAAGATGTTTTTTGGAAAATGTGAGATGAGGCTTTGTGCTCTTTTTGGCCAGCTGTGGTTTTCTCCTTAAACTCGCCTATAGATGCCTTTTTTGCATAGTCTCTTTCTTATTGTTGAATCAAGAACTCTGACCTTAACTGAAACATATGAAGTCTGCAGTTCTTTAATGTTGTTCTGGGTTCTTTTGTGACCTCCTGGAGGAGCTCTCGATGTGCTCTTTGAGGACTTTTGGTCAGCTAGTCACTCCTGGGAAGCTTCACCAGTGTTCCAAGTTTTTTTTTCCATTTGTGTATAATGGCTCTCACTGTGGTTCACTGCCTTAGAAATGCTTTTGTAAAACTCAGTTTACAAAGATGTCAGTGACTTTGTTTCTCAGGTGTCTCATTAGCTCGTGGCATGAGGTGTTGCTTTTTGAGACCTTTTAGCTTCACTTTGTCACACAGGTTCTACTTAATTGATTTCTTGATTCATGTCTGCCAAAAATCAAGTCTGGGTGTGTTTAGTGAAAATGAACTTTAAAAAAAAAAAAATCACAGTTAATTCATGATTTAACAAGAGGGGCAATTACATTTTCACAGAAGACCAGGTAGATTTTGATAACTTTTTTCCCTTAATCAATGAAATCATCATTTAAAAACTGAATTTTGTATTTCTTGGGTTATGCATATCTACTATTAAAACTGGTCTGAGTGTCACAAATATGCAAAACACTAGAAAATCAGGAAGGGGCCAAACACTTTTTCATACAACTGTACATAGTGCTCAGACTAGCTTCTAGGACACACACGTGTTCGTTTTATTTTTCTAGGCTTACTTTTCCTGAATGCTCACATCATCAGGCAGCACAATCATTTCTTGGCTTACACATAAACAGTTGGCAGTGTGTAGAGATGGCATTCCTCTCTTTTGGGGATTTCACTACTGCAACCATGATAGTGTGATTCACAGTTCATCTGACTGCAAGTCAAACTAAGGAGAGAGCAAGGGCAGAAGCAGTGACCACAGTCCCTCTGCGCTCAAATGTGCCAGCTTTCTTTTTTTGTTTGTTATTTGTTTGTTTTTGGGTGGGGTTTGTTGTTTTTATTTATTTTTTTGTTGTTCTCCTTCACGGTCATCATAAATTTAAAATCTGAAATTTGTTAATCTGGCAAAGGCAGGCATAGGTAAGTGCCAGAGCCAGAAAACAATCTCTTTATTTGCTCCACATCAAAAGAATGCACTGTGTGCAACATTAACAACTCTAAAGGGGACAGGAAAGAGATTAGTGAAAGAGCTTAAAATGCAAGGCAGATAATGATGTCCTTGGTTTGCTTTGGAAAGATCCTTTGGAGCCAGCACCAGAGCAATCAAACAGGTCAATGAACTATAGAAAAAAATAGCCCCAAAAGCCCAGCAGGTTTCATCAGTCTCCCTTCAGTGAAAGCTGATCTCCTTCCTGACTCAGTGTATTAAACTTATGAACATTCGCATAATTCACTCTGCAATTTTGCCTCTCGCTGATTACTCAAATATATCCATTCAGTAAAAGTTTTTCCCAGTTCACTTCATGATGACAGATAGATAATCCAAAGTGTATCTGAACCTCTGGTTCTGACAACAAACCAATATTCCATACTTAGCTGGGAAGGATTTACTGGGCTGACTGACGAAAGATGACTGGAGTGTTTCTGGGAGTTGCTATGTACAGTGGAAATGTCTGAGTGGTCCTGCTTGTTTTCCCTCATGTATGGACATAGATATTTTTCTACTAAAGGCACTTGAGTAATGGATAATATGCTAGTTACAGTGATCCAAGCTGCTGTGTTACTAATACACGAGATTCTAAATGACCAGAAATACTTAAAGAAAGCAAAAAATGTTGATGGCCTATGGGACAGTGTAATACCTGTTGTCTGCAGCTGCTTACTTGGAATAGATAAGAACTAATAATGTCTTAGGTCATGCAGAGCTCCCAGTCAAATCAATTCATTTTTCACCACTAGAGAGATTTTTAAGTCCTGTGCACGTCCGTATTTGTGGATGTTTTCAACAAATCCATGAAGGATCACGGATTTGCAAATCCGCAAATATAAATGAGAGGTTGCTTGTAGCTAAGCCATCTTAAAATCTGAAATTTGTTAACCTGGCAAAGGCAGGCATAGGTAAGTGCGGGGGGGCATTTGTGGATGTTTTCAACAAATCCATGAAGGATCACGGATTTGCAAATCCTCAAATGTAAAAGGGAGGTTGCTTGTAGCTAAGCCATCTTGTAGCCATCTAAATCTCAGCATAAATAACACCCTCGGGTCTCCCTTTGGCAAGATGGCCCAAAATCGGTGCTGTGTACCGTAACTTTGGCAAGTCAAAATTTTATGATGTCATTATAGTTGTGCTGCTAATTACTAGAAGTTACGAATGCTTTTTCTAAAATGTTTAACTGGCTTTATTCAGTCAACCCACGACAGAGATGATGGAGATGGAGAGAGTCACTGTAAACATGTATGAAGCAGTGGCGTTTCATCAGGATTAAGCAGGTCAAGCATTGAAGCACTGTTTTGCCAAATCTAATTATGGGCATAAATAAAAAAGTACCAATGTAAAGTGATCTCCCTCCTTTCATCTCACACAGCACAGTCATTAGGTTCCTTGCCTGTTTGCACACATCTTTTACATTAGTGCCATGTTGTAGCAGCAGTTAGCTCCTTTTGTTTCATACTCAAAGGAAAACTATGTCTGTCTCCATTTTACAGACATTTCCTTCTCCTATCAATGACGATTGAGCTGGGAAATCTGAGATTCCAGCAGTTTTCCTCTGGGCATTTGCAGAAAAAATGGAGTGTGAAAAAACACCCTCCTCTAGTAGATTAGCAAGAACGGCTATGACGATGACGAAGAGGGGACAGCACCTCTGACCATGTCCAGTCACACAAAACGGGCAAGTTGACGAGGTAAAGGGTCAGCAGCACTTTCAGATTAGCGTCTGTGAGAAATCACTTGGTTGATTGACTGTAATAAGTTTAACCAGCTCCATTACGTTGGCCTCACAGGACAGGATGAGCACTGTCTGGTTCTTTCTGCCACTATGCTGATATAAGAGAAAGAGGCTTTCGCTGCGCTTGTGTGTGCTTCATGGTTCTTCATGGCTCCACCCTATCGCTCACAAAAAGGATGCAAGTTAGCTTTCTTTTCTGGATTGCAATTAAGGAGTAAGATAAAAATTTTTAATCTTACACTGGAAATAGATTTTGTGGGAGAAAAGGCCATTATGTGTATGTTATTACCGCTTGGTGTGTTGTCTTCAACCTGCGCAACTCACAAAGGCACACAAGAGACGTGCAAAGTGGTCTCTCGTGGAGTTCAAACTTCGCAAAAGTTAAAGATGATATAAATGTCAGCTAAATATGACCATGACTGACTTAAGAAGACTGCCATCAGGATTAACTGATTAGTTGCCAGTGTTGTGCAGTCATTGTGTTGTGTTCATGTGCAGCTGAATTATTCATGCAAAACAACAGCAGAGTTTTAATATTTATTTTAGATTAAAAAAAAATGGGTGTTTATAAATGATTAAAAGAACTGATCATTCAACTAAAGTTTAAATGACTGTGTTGTCTTGACATTTTCATTGGTGGCCCAAAGTATTATTACGGTAAACTACAACACTTTGACCTTGAATTAAGGTTTTGATGTATGTATAAGTTTGATGACTTAAGATTTGATTTAGTCAGTGGATAAATTTTCGTGCAAGTTTTTCAAGCACTTTTTTCCCCCATGCTATTTATTTTTTAAATTATTTATTTCCTTACTTTAATGCTCACTTTGTTCATATTGCAGAATTTCATGGGCTGGGATCACACAGGCTGATGGTGCATTTAATCTCCCGCTTTTGCTGGCATGACAGTAAAAGGCCAAACCCAGATGTGGCAGTGATAGATTGCTGTAGTGCCCTCTGCACTGTTTATCAGACCTCTTCGTTTTTACTGCCTGCATCTACCAGGCTCACAGTAGTTAAATACTAAAGATAAAAGCATATAGTGCAGGGCCCACATAAAAATAGCCTCTCAGTTGATTTATTAAGCCATCCTCCACCACCTCCACCATGGCCTTGTGGTTCTCAAGGCCATAGTACAATGATGACTGCCCTGCAACATGCCATGTATCTAGTGTTGTGCTGTATCCACTGACAGCTCTATCCAGTGTGCCCCCTTGCAATAATTGTCAGCTTCTTAATGGCTCTGTTTTTCTACTTTGATGCATTTTTCACATGTTGGTCAAACATGGAGCTGAACATGTTCTTTAGGCGGCTGCCTCATTTTGCATGTTTGGCTACTCACAGTTTGTCGTGCCATAGATTGTTTCCGTTTCCTTTAATCCTAAAATTCAAAGGGGGTTCCTAATCTAATATGGCGAGGGGAACACCTCTCCTGTGTCCTTCCCATGGATAATCTGAAGCCGACACCTTTGTGGTTGTTTAATGTGTTGCCTGTGGTTCTTTTCTTCATTTGATTGACATTCAGAGATAACAGCAGCTGAGGGAAGGGGCCTGTTTGCTCACAACAATGCAAGAGGAGGGTGGGCAGCCAAGAAAAAGAGACAATGTGATAGAGAGAAAATGAGAGGGCAAACTGAGATAACCTCAAGTCCTCCTCCGATGACACATGCTCCCATCTCTGACTAGGTCGATTATGATGACAGCAGCCTTCGCTCACCCGGGTCCAGCATCAGCATCACATTCCTCTGTCTGATGAAGACATGTCAATGAGAGACTTCTTGTTAAAGCAAAGAGGAAGATTTTGAAAAAATCAAATGAAAGCTTTGGTTTAATTCTTTTAAAGACAGTTAAACGGGTAAAATACTATTTTATAAAGCAGCAAGAAGAAAGAAAATCAATGCGCAGTCCAAAATTTACACGATTTGCTGAGACTTCAATCAGAAACAAACGTCTGAAATATCATACTGCACTTCCATCTTCCTGTCCCGTGATACCCACAAGAAACCTGGCATGCACATTTAAAGCATGCTACTCTGGTGAAAGCTGTAATGTTTAAGGATCAATAATGAGTGATATATATAATAAGAATTTACAGCCTAAATAAAGCTATTCCTTTGGTCACGATTCAATTATGATCAGGCCGGCAGATCAGGTAAAAAAATGTCCTGTTTCATGTCCTTTATCCGAGAAAAACCAAAGAATGAAGCGAATCAAATGAGGTGTTTGGAGAATTTCACACTCCTTGTATCCAATTCAGGTTATTTATTTAAAATGGGACAATGCAGTTTACCCCGTTCCAATATGGAGTGTTAAACTGATGTGCTGGACATAGAGTTTGTAACTATTGCTTGTCCCATTTTGGGTTTTTACATTTGCAATACACAAACAAAATTACATAAAACTACAAATGTACAACAATGAAGCACCTAATAGTTTGCCTTAAAAAAAAAAATCCACTTCCTTCGAAGTGGAAGAAAATTAATGAACTATGGTTGGTTTGTGGAAGTCTCACGCTATGTGGAGGTACCTTTGTCTGACTGTTGATAAGGACTCTGAGAAGAAGTTTGCTGAGAGTTTTATGACTCCACATTGTACTACGACAGTCCGCTACCAGCTGTTTGATAATTCCACATCATCTGCATTATTAAGTTTTGTGTTAATTATCTACTCAGATCATGTTTGATCTCTTATAAATACTGATGTACATGCTGTCCTCATCTGGAGAAATATTTGCTAATGCCAAACCCCTAGTAAATGAGTGGCCACAGTAAGAGACTGTGTTACAGAATAAATGGTGAATGAAACCACATTTAAAAGACATGTAATATTTTGTCATCAACTTGAGTGGCAAGGGCTTAGACATCAGTTTTTAATATTTCACTGTGTGCTCAAGTCTTGGCTCTAGCCAAGACTTGGATGTTGTGACTGTGTGATCGTAACCCCAGCACTAATGTTGTCACATTTGTGTGTATTTGTATGACTTTTGTGAATAGAAAAAAAGGAACGTCATTCAACCAAGACTGCCTCTTGTTATTGAACTACTGTCCACACATTTGTAACTTATACTGACTTTAGTGGAGGCATACATGCATACACAGTTGTGAAAAAAAGTACATTTTCAGTTCTAAGGTTTTACATATCAGGACATAACAAAGATCCCTTAGTCCTTTCCAGATTGTAAAATTATTTAAATGTGACCTGAAATGAACATAGCCGATATGATATTAAATTGTGTTAATATTTACTAAACAAAGACCAAATGCATCACTGCACATTATGACTAATATTTTTAATTTTTGCCTCATCTGTCCAAAAGACATCATGTAAGAAATCTTGGGGTTTGTTCAGATACAATTTTGCAAACTTAAGCTGCGCTGTCGTGTTTTTCTTAGAAGGAAGTTGCCTTCTCTTTACAAATAAGCCACATGTGTTCAGTCTTTTTCTAACCGTGCCGTCATGAACTTTAAGCATTTCACAAGATAATTGAGTTTTATGGCTTTTACACTTATGAACAGTTATTGAAGTGTATTACATTTGCAGGTCCTGGCTCTTACTTACCTTCTAAATTCCTATTGAAGCAGGAATGGTGTACTTATTTAATTTTTTCCTCACAATGCTTGGCTGTTATGTATCTGAAGCTTCATTTACCTAAATTTAACATCAAATGTTTCTTATGATGTCCTCATTATTAAAACCTTAACTTTGAAAGATGGTATTCAATTTTTTCTGCAAACATATCTTAGTCTCAATAGTTCTTTCGCAGCTGATGTCATTTTTACATTGCATCACGTTCATGTTCACAGTGAGTGGTTCTATTACGTACTATTGATTCCATTATTCATACCTTTTATATTTCAGTGATTCACATTTTAATTTCAAACCCGATGCTCTTTTTTCTCTTTTGTTCAGAGAAATTTAACACGTTTTCAGCAGCAGTAGACACGGCGTCGGTACACGATTAGAATCTTTCAGCCCAACCGCAACCACTACTGTCGTCACCACCACTGCCACAGACCTTCTAAGAAATAGATCACCTCCAAATATGTTATGCAACCTTTAAACAACTGCAGATTTCTCTCTCTCGGCCTCTTTCTTGAGAGACATGGGACCACAAGCGTGCCTGGAGGCCATATGCAGATGATGGTCTGTCAGTTTGCGGACCCATGGTCAGGCCATCATGATGACATTTGCACTCCAAGAATGTCTGTAGCACTCATTCTCAACCATCTTTCCACCCTCAGCTTAAGCAATGTAGGCTAATTCTCCCCTGCAGAATGCAGATTGTTATGAGGGATTGCTCATACAGTATGTTTGTTAGACCACAGCACCCCCTCTTTAGGTAAAGCCTTTTTTCTTTGTGGTGCATGCAGATCAATGATATATAGTCTTGGCAAGATTCTACATCAGTGTCAAGATTAAAAGATATTTGGCAGAATTCCTTTTTATCAAATATGTGTCTGGATTTGGGGTGTAAATATCAGCAGTTATGTGCGTTGTGCTAGCCACAGTGACCGTCCGAGCAATTCTGTGCAACATCAGTGAGTGTGAGGACAGATGAAAAGACTTTTCATGCAAGGTATAAGTCCCACTGGATCTGCTAATGACATGGAGAACTTCAAATATTTGGAGCGGGACACGCATGCTTCCATTTAGTCAGTCCCACCACCTGATTCAGTTTCTCTCTTACTCCATTTTTTCCCCTTCTCTGGCCTTTTTTGTGATACAAACCCAGATATGATGAGCGTTTCATGAAAGAAATATTTAGACAGATCACAAGCTTGAGCCCGTGCTTTGAAGCCCACGATGGTGCTGTTGACAGCAGCTACTGGAGCTGCTAATTAGGCTGCAGAGACGGCATCTCTGTGAGGGCTTCTGTGATGCAACTTGGAAGGAGCCCAGCTAATGCCACCACAGTAACACTGCATAGATGGCACCTTTGAAAGAACTGATTAGAGTTTACAGTGTGTCAACCGCATCTGTAGCATGGATTTACACTCAGGTTATAATTGCTGAGCACTTTGGAGAATGCCTGGTAGAAGCTACTAAGCTGCTAGTACACTGATCTAAAAAGTTTGAGGTTAGCAGAGGTGCAATAACAGGACTTGTCGTGTCGCTCACGTTTGATGTACAGCTTTTTGGGAAAAAATCAATCTTGGCTCTGAGTTCCGCGTTGATAAAATGTCTTAGGCAGGAAACTAGAATGGCTGTTGCCTGTATAGTCAGCTTCCTGTACGGAGTCTCACTCTGTTGGGCCTGTGTGAATTAAATATGGACCAGGGCCATTATAAATGACAGGTCAGAACAGCCAAATATGGTTGGTGGAAAAACAAAAAGACCAACAGGATCTATCATGTCTGCCAGCTCTGACTTGTCTTTTACTGTACTGTACTGTACTTTTGCAGCTTTTGCACAAATTACAAATACTACTGTACTCTTGTATAGGGTTTTATTAATTCGGCATATTTAGCTGTTTTGCCTTAAAAAAAATTCTATTCCTTATTTTTATTGTTTTCTAATATATCTCTCATGACCTTTTCCTTTCTGACCTTTGTGCTGCTGTAACAAGTGAATTTCCCCAGCGTGGGATAATAACGTTTATTTCTATCTAAAATGAAAATAATTTCATTCATATGAAGCGGCAGAGGCCGTTTGTTGTGTAGTGTGGTGTTGTTGATTGTTTGTTGTAACTGTCTGATTGATATCGCATTATTCCTGCACCTTTAGGCATGTATTGTATTCTTTTGCCACTGAGACTAACGTAATAAATATTTCCATGTTTGAGACTATTTTTTTTTCTTTATTTCCTAAGTTTCCCCAAAAATGAAATGCTCATTAAAATGTAAGACATTTACTTAAATTTAATAAGCAAATCTGTAGCTGATAACAAGTTATAACGAAAATGTTTTAGGCTTCGTGTTTTCTTTTTAACAAACTGCTTTGGGTTGACAAAACTTCACATTTGAGTGTGGAAAGGGTTACAAATATTTGTAAAAAATATTAGTCAAAAATAATACTTTAAACTTGTAATGCCAGTATCCGCTATAGTTTAAGTTATCTTCAGTGTGACTTTTGTGCAGCGTCTGTGTAAATGTTCTTGTGCCAGCGAGAAAAGGCTTATTTTTAACTCAGCAAATGTTTCCACTTGGCTTTGTAATGAACTTTCAAACAAGCCCAGATTCACATTTCCTGGCATTGCTGACTATCTTTGGGCATCTTTGTGTGTGTGTGTACGTTTCTGAAGCATTTCCCTTTGACTTTTCTAAAAAAGTTAAATAAATTAACAGCTTTATAGAAAATAACATTTCATAGTTATCAAGGAGATTGCTACGAATCGTCATTTATCTGTAGCTTTTATGTTTACGTGTCATTGTTGTAGCAAATGCACTGGGCTATCTTCTCAAGGCCAAGTTGCTGCCAAGACTGGCAATTCAATCCAAGTTTCTCACTGGAAAAATAACAGTTTGTTTCATATGTCTCAGCCTTGTTATCAGGAGCAGGAAAAAACACTGCGATAAAGTAGACTCCTAAAGAATGGTGTAGCTTTACAAAAACACATTTGTCTCTCACCTTGAGAAAATAAAGTGAACATGTTTGTAGTTAACATGCAGGCTTTAGTGATCCTTACTGTGGCTGGTCAGGAAACATCACTTGTTTGGGGCATTAACAAATAACATTGTGATGTGATTTCATTTTTTGATAATCATTGCAAATTACTTTCTTATAATCTAAAGTTATTTAAGTTGTTGAAATTTTATGGTTATTTTTCTCACTTAGAGTTTGAGGGACCAAAATTTAACAGTTTGAGCTTTAATTGTGATGTGGTTTACAAATCTCTACCTACCTACACACCTACACACACCTGCCTACCAACCTGCTTAAACACATCTCTACACACCTACCTATATACACACACACCTACCTACCAACCAAGTTGCTTACACACATTACCTACACACATTAAATTTCTTTTGATTCTGAACCAAAAGCCAAAACACTTGTGAGACTGTTTTTCCAATCTTGGCAACATATGAAGTCAGTGATATAGATATGCTTAATGTGGTCATTCTGACATACAGCTTTGGCTGTGAAAGCAGGAACCACACCCAGCTATGATTAAAAATTTCCTGTTTATCAGATGCAACCAATCAGGAGAAAGTTGCCTTAGAAGGGAGTTCAAACTGACGATTAAGGCAGTGGATTAATGGCCTGCATCGTCAGCACCAAAGCCCAGCATAAAGATATTAAGAATTTTTTTTAACTGCCGAAGAAAAAAAGCTACTACTTGTGTCCAAAATTTAAAATATAACCCTGGAAATGAGCATAATAGATCCATTTAAAATATAGCCCCGAGTCTCCTCGGTTCCTTAATCAATTAAACCCACAGGATTTCTTCCAACCTGAGCCTTATTAATAGTTTGAACCCTATCGAGTTCTTACACACTGAAATATAGCAAACTGCAGGCTGACTCATACACCTTCAACCTACAGTTTCTGTTTTAATTGTAACACTAAATAATAATGTGTGTTATTACAATAACCTTCTCCTGCTAATATTGTAACAGACTTCAGGGCCAATTAATTTCTCCTGGTGGAAATGTCAGCTAGTGCTATGTTTTCCTTGGAATACTGAACATATCATTGGTTAACACAGTCCTCTCCTGGGTTTAACATTAGGTCAGAAGGTTGGGAGCTCAATCTGTTCTACAAGCTGAGCGCATCCCAAAGCTCACCAACCAATAACTATAATTAACCTTCTGCTCCAGAGAAAACGTGAACTTGTGAACTTTTTCCTGGTAGTTAGGTTAGCTCACGCCTTTGCATTGGAACAGGGAATGGGGATTTCTCTCCGCAGACAATCCCCCTCTTGACATAACTGGCCTGATAAAGTTGTTGATTTGACATCCTTTGCCAACTTTCACAAAACAATTATATTGTACTGTCAGTTTTCCATTCCCAGCCACTGAGGGTTGGAACTTTTCCGCAGAAAGTCATTGCAGTTTTAACGACAGCTTTACCGAATTAAACTCTCTCTCTCTCTCTCTCTCGCTCTCTCAAAGCCTGTTCTAAAAACTGAACTCAAATTCCTGCGTTCACAAGGCTGATTGCGTCTGTTGCATCTTTGTATCATTCCAAACTGAATATCTTTGGGGGTTTGGTGTATCGGTCAGAAAAAAATAAAAAACAAGGAATTTAGTGACCTCATCCCTCATCGTGGCTTCTGTGATTGACAGTTTTTCACATGTTTTGTACATTAGGCTTTTCCTCATCTGTTAGTGGTGAATCACGCTGGCAGATTAATAGAGAGTGAATGTTTGTTTCAATCCTACAGTCATGCTTCTCTATACTGGCCTCCTTACTTTCATTTACTGCTGTTGGTGCAGGGAGAAACTCAGTAACTACGCATTAGGCATAAATAAAAGTCTCATTGCACTGTTGAGTTATCTTTACATTGCGCAATTTAAAAGCTTTTTAACTCCTAGTCCTGAGCCATGTCCTTTAGAGCGTATCTTAGTATATAATTTTATAGCATGTATTTGTTTTAAAATATGCAACTGCTCTTTTGCATCTTGGACTAAACCTCCAAGTCTTATGAGAACCGTAACTTTGTATTTCAAAATGAACATAGTAGTATATTTCAGTAGGTCAAAGGTCAGCATCAACATTATTACAGTGCTACATAAGCAGCTAGGCAAACCTCCGATGGGATTTAGCTGAGTTTTTGACTGTTATCTTTTTGAAATCCTAATCCACTTGCAACAGAGATATCAGTCGTAGGATGCTCTTTGGAAAGTGACCCATTCCTTTCATCCCTTGAATTTATCTTCTCCCTTTCCCTGTCAGGCCTTTTCCCAGACATAAATCCAGTCTCTTACAAAATGCTCTAAAAACCATGTAATTGTACATTGCTAACCAAACAGATTCCTTTCTTGATTACTGCTCAGATAGAGGGGCCAGCTGGAAAGTTTCCCTCATAGATTCTGCCCTGAACACAACAGAGCAGCCAGAAGAAACATTAGTCGGGTGGCACGGTGCAGGGTAGCGGTCAAAGCTACCCACCCCACACTCCAGGGTCAAGGATTTGGTCTGTGCTCCTGTAAATACATCAGCACACAATTTAAAACTACATAAAGATATCAGCAAAGAGCTAAGTAATATAAGCAGATAAATTAAAGGCCCTTAGATGGTTAGACAAACACAGTAATGTCTTAATTCTCGTTTATCTAATAAATACCCCGATTTTCCTTTCCATTGTTTTACAAGCAGATTACGCTGTGGGTGTCCTGCACTGTTAGTATGGCTGTATCTCTCACATTCCTTTTTGTCAGACAGACAATCGTCTAGTGTGGTCTAGAAGGTAAACTGGACCCAGGGGGGTCTCTGAGCTCTAGTCTGTATTCGCTCCTCAGTGTCAGAGTCAAGTGTTAGCTAATGGAGCCTGTCAAAATCCCTCTAGCCTAAAACCACCTGCCTTGAGAGGCCTTGTGTCGATGTCAACTTGCTATACTACCCACTAGCCCTGGAGCTAGAACCAATACTGTACTGTCACACTTGATTTATACACTAAGTGTGGAAGAATAAATGCTTCAATTAATCTTAATTAAGCTTTAGTAATCCTGACAGAGCTCTCTTAGCTGTGACTTGTGTGACCTTTCAACTGAAAATGCCTATGTTTTCACATGGCCACTTTAATAATTACCCTACAATAAATTAGAGATGAGGTGCAGCTGTGTGGTTTACAAACAAGGTTGTCTTACCACTGGAACTCAATTCAGTTCAATTTTAATTCAGTTTTATTTATATAGTGCCAAATCACAATAGCAGTTGCCTCAAGGCACTTTTTATGGTAAAGTAGACCCTAGAACAATACAAGGAAAACAGAGAAAACCAGCAAACACAAGGAAGAAAGCTCCATCAGAACCAGGCTCGGGGAAGGGGCAGCCATCTACAGCGACCAGTTTGGGTGAGGGGAGGAAGACAGAACAAAAGAAAGGTTGTGGAAGAGAGCCAGAGTGTACTAATAAGTAATAAGTAATTCAATGCATATTGACTTTTTTGACATAATTAAAATGTGTTGCTGAAGTAAAAACTGGGAATAGGAAAGAGAGGTGATTTAAGTGACTTTGAATGTGGCAAGGTTGTTGGTGCCAGATGGGCTGATCAGAGTATTTCAGAAACTGCTGATCTACTGGGATGTTCCTGCACAATCATCTCTAGAGTTTATACAGAATTGTCTGAAACAGAGAAAATATCCGGTAAGCAGCAGTTCTCTGGGTGAAAATGTCTTGTTGCTACTAAAAGTGATAGGAAAGGTAACTCCAAAAACCACTTGTTGCAACCATGGTATGCAGAAGAGCAAGATGGTAAGGTCAGAAATTTGTCACAAAAAAACACGAAAGCATGGCTACATCCTGGTTCACATGCTGCCAGGTGTTCGGATACAGCTGCATTAATGGAATACACATGGCATCATGGTGAGTGAGTTTACATGTGGGTGGACCAGCCAAGATCTTTATTAACCAGGTATGCTGTCATACCTGGTTAATAAACACATCATGATACACTGAGTAACATATAAATACACAACTTGTTTGTGTAGGAGCAAAACTTTACATTTTAAATCCAAGGGTTGTTTTTTTTTTTTTATTTATTGTAACTGATTTCTAAATAGATCAAATCGAAGTTTGTTTACTTATAATTATTTCAGATTAACTTTTAGTGAACTTAGCATGCCACATTGTCAAATGTCCCTTTTTGACCTGTCCTCACCTTTAATGTCCACTCTTTCTTATATTTTTCACAATCACTGAGCGGGGGCGCAGTAAAGGGGTGGAAGGTTAGGACGATTCTAAGGGCCCAGGCTAAGGAAGGGCCCAGAAGACCAGATCACTTTTTTTTTCTTTTTTCTTTTCTCTTTTTAATATATACATTAAATGTGCTAGGGCCCCTCCTACACATAGTGTATTTTGTCTATTTTGACCATATATTTAATAATATTTAACAAATAATGTATTATAATAATGTGCTGTTTATGACACACCCCTCCCTTTCACAATGGTTCATTCCACCCGGCCGTCCAAGCTAAGGTCGCTAGCATATCGTCTCTTACTATGATGCAGCTCAGACAGTGACAAACGCAGGCATGTTGCATCATACAGGGTATGTTTATTGGGTTAAATTTTATCTGTGAAAAATGTAGAGGGCCCAGAAATTTTGGTTTCCATAGGGCCCAAAATTTCTGGCGGCACCCCTGATGACATCTATGCACGTTGTAGAATCCACATAAGAGTTTGTGCGTTCATGTTAATAATGGAAGATGCCCCATTGCATCCTATTCTTTAAACAGGATTCTGAAAAGTTATTCTTATTTTTATTTATATGCAATTAGCAGCGGCCTTATACTATATAATAAGAGAATCTTGTTCTCTTGTGGACCTCAAAATATCTTTGGGCACAAATGAACTTAAAACTACACTCCATGCCAGAGTGAGCCAGCAGCTAAGCAGCTACATGGAGCTTGTGGTAGTAATTAAGTGAAAACCGCTGCTCACCATCCAGTGTTGAACTCCACGTGTGCGTCGAACAAAGCGACGACTGGGGCAGAAGATGCCCTCCAGCCGCTCACTCTGGACCTGATCAGTCCTTCCTGCTTATCATGGCGGACCACCTTGATGAACCCCGGGCCGTGCTGAGCATTGGTCTCATCCACAAAGTTCTGCAGATGCTCCTTTAGCTCCACTGGGGAAAAAGACACACATAGAGATTTAAACATATTGAAGCTCACACACGCTGTATTGACATAATTCCAAATGTGAGGAAAAGCAGTGCAGGAGGACCCCGGCTGAGTTAAAGTGATGAGCAGCAGGAAGGAAGTACTGCTGAGCACACCGTCTAAAATATGGCCGAACCATTTGGTATAATTCTAAAAGTCTGAAAGAACAAGGAGACAACACTGTCAGTGTCTGAGATACACTTTTGAGGGATTTGTGGACAAATATGTGCACATACTGGTTTTGGACGAGAATTGTTTCATCATAGGTTGGATTTTTTTTGTTTTTATAATTCAGAATAAAAATAAAGAGACAAACTACCAATCTTACACAGAGTATGTTTGTTTGCTCTGGAGAATACCCTAGAAAACACTGATGACATCGTGGCTTTTAACAGGTCCCAACCCAACTGATGGCTCCTTGTGCTGGGGCCATTAAAAAGTATATTGGTCATGCTGAGTGAGTTAGTTCAGGCCAGTAAAAGCGTTTCCACTAACTGCAATCACAAGGTCACATAAATATTAACCTGCCTATAAAAAAATAAATAAAAAACCTCACTAACTTGTATTGCTTTTTTTTAAAGCCCAGTATTTTCAGATTAACAGTAGTATTTGATGTTCCTCGAAGAACACAGGGGGGTTGTTAGTATGCTAAACAGTGCTCAGTCCAAGCATTTCATTCACTTCCCCACTAAAGTTATAAAACTGAGACTGAGTATTTCTCAAGGAAAAAAGATGAGAACACACAAAAGGCAGTGATGTTGAAGCTGTCATCACAGGTGTAGTGTATGGTCAAGGCTGGAGCGTCTCCTACCTGAAATTTTTACAGCGAGCTTTGACCAAAACGGTCGATCCTGGTGGTTTGACGGATTTTTTATAGTTGATTGTCAACTATAATGCTGGTAGTGCTGATCCAAACACACCTCAAATGTAGTCAAGTTGCAAGTATAGATGCACCCTTGATGTGCATCTTGCAAGTCTACCATCTTTGAATGAAGCGATTTTTGGACAATAGCGTGCTTCTATGGGAACAATCTGAGGAAATTCAAGATAGCTGTGCCAAAAGGAAATAGTTACCCAAGTTTTGCACAGAAGGAACAATCCAACATTTTTTTTTAGCAGAGCCAGGCCTAACTGTTCAACATCAGAGTTGGACCCCAAAAAACAGTAGATGTCTATGAAATATACAATTTTAATTACATCTCTGCTGTTTATGGGCTCAGTCAGTCATTCCAGGTCCTACTGAAAAATACATTAATTGTATTTTATGAATCTTGGTCTGACTGTGTTTCTACATCAAAGGGTATCCATCGTGTGTTCACTGGTTAATGACTTGAGATTGGTAAGGGAGTTAGGGGACTTTCACATTATGTTCACTTTTCCAGCCCCGTAGCTATATCCACTTTTTCTTGCCTCTCTTTTTCTTCCTGAGTGACTTCACACAGACCTTGATTCAGACAGACAGCAACATGCGCAGAATATTTACGGCACACGTATATGCCATCTGCCCGCAGTGGAACAGCGGACGTCTTCATTTCCTGGTTGTGATTTTTCTGTGTTGTAATCCTGCCTGGAGGCTACGGCTGCTGCCTTTCTTTTTCTATTCATTACTACCATCAGCCCGGATTCTCTAGTCTCCCTGTTTCTCTTTAATGAGCCACGGTTTGCTGCTGACCTGAAAGAGAGATGGGCTCATTTACAACGGGACTTGGGAGGATCTGAAAGCACCTTATTGTGTTATATGTACATATTCGATCGCTTCTAAGCATTAAAAAAAAAAAAAGAAATCATTAAATCAAGAACACCAAACCCACCAAGCCCTATTAGCCTGACCCACACCGTGCAATATGTTTTCACATAAAGTATAGCCAAGTGATAAAAAAAGAGCTCTTAGCCTTCACACTGTTAAAAAAAATCAATTATGTGATTGATGAACTGAGAATTTTGAGAAAAAAATGATTGATGGATTGATGATCACTAAAAAGCAAATTGATCAACATGCGTTTATATTCAAGACTATACAATACCACAAAATAAAGAAAAACATGTTTTGAGTGAACAGCAGAAAAAGATGTAATATTTAGAATAATGTGGCACGTAAATGTTGGATGACAATTATATAGACAGTTTAACCTGATACCTAAATTACCGTTGACTAATTTAATTAGATACTCTATCAACTCATCCCATTAAATCCATCCTGCAAGTTAAATGCTCATCCAGTCTTTTTTCTTTCCACACTCCTTAGCTTGAACATGTGCAGCAACTTTCTATGAGTTTTGTCACGTATCAGCTGATGTTGTAGACTGGCAGTGAAATCATCATCTGTAGTTGATTAGTGGTTTGATTCTAACATTATATTTGAATAATAGAAGATAGATGAAAATTAATCTTACCTAATCTTCTTAAAGTCAGATTAACAAAAACGCTGCTTATGTCAAAACCATTTTTTTTTTTTTTTTTACATATCAGGAGATCTGCAAGGCCAGATCAGAGCTGTATTTCTATACAAACAGCAAGAGTGCATTACATACTAACCACTGTGAACTTATATAAGAAGAACTTATAGTCTTCCTTAACTGAAAGCTGGATTGTGCCTCCTGTAGGTTGGTGAGGAGTTGTATTATATTAGAAATATTATATTACATTTTTAAAAAGAAAATCTCCATTTTACCACCATGCAGGTAGCATGTGTGTTCCTCGAGCTTGGTTTCTCAGCTTGAGAAGCTGTGAAGAACCCTCAGGGGCGTTCAAGGACTCTTCACAGTACCTTAGCTTTTCTTAGGACTTCCTCTGATGTTGTGTCTGGAATCTGTTCCAACCATTTTTCTGGTTACATGCCTAAAGATCGGAAAGCTCCTATTACCACTGAGACCACTTTGGCCTTTTTCATCCAGATCTCCTCGAGTTGTTTCTTCAGTCTTTGGTAGTTCTTGATTTTTTGTCCTTCTGGAAATCGCAGTTCCACAAGAACGTAGCCCTGCTGTTCTCAACCACCTTTGCTAGGACGCTATTGAGACTCGCAGACTTCTAGTCCATATGCAGAGCAGATGTTTTTGCACATTACTGTGTTGTGGTTTACACAGCCACAGCTTAAACTCTTATATTCTTTATTTAGTCTAAATGACTCTCTAGCTTTGCATAGTCTGCACCTTAGATCCTATCAGCTGTGATAGATTCCTGCTCTATGGACCTGCCTATTAGGGCCTGTTCTTGTGCTGACACGATCTGTCCTTTAAGCCAGCCTTTTCTAAACACTGGTAGGATTTCTGGATGCCAGTCATTTCCTCTGTCTGTTGATAGTACATCTTATATGGATACTTAGTTGTCCATGATAATTCTTCTTCCTGTCCCCCATCACCATTTGTCTTTAGCTGCCGGGGGGATTCTTGGAGCAGCTCATCTCAGGGGGCAATCTTCCTGACGTATTTGCGGATGCTCCACGATCAGTTAGTCGATGTCTCGCTCATTCGTGGCATACAGCTTGATGTCATCCATGCACAGGAGGTGACTAATGGTCACTCCACTCCATAATCTATATCTATATCTACCCTTAGTGATGAGCTCAGTGATATGCAGAGCAGCAGCAGCAGGGACAGTGCATTATCTTTGTGTAGAGTGCACTTGTGTGTTAAAGTTGGCCTCCAGTCACACTGTGTTCTGGAAAAATGTTATCAGTGCAGTGACAAGCACTCCAGTAACCATGTGTGGAGCATTGAGTCACAGGCTTTCTTGTAGTCAGTACATGCAGTTCTCAAGTTGGTCTGCCTGGTCTTAGAGTTCTGGTTTACTGCTCAACCAGGAGCTGGTACTCTGGCCCTCTGGTATAATTTTACAAACTCAATTTTCTGCCTTATATACTGTATTTCCATGTATGTTCACACAGGTTTCAATGCATTATTGCTTCCCTTTTTTCCCTAGCAAAACACAAAGAATGATGGCTGAAGACTTTTTCCCAGTACTGTATTAATTTAAAGCTTTCAAAAAGATTAAAAGTATTGTCATTGTGCTATTAATGGAGGTTTGCATGGCTCAGTGATCTTTGATAAGCCCCCTGAAGTGATATGAACACAGCCTCTCAAGCCTAATTTAGTATTCTGGTGGCAACACTTAGTGAGCGTGCCTGCATTTCCACTTTTGCCTTCATCTAGCCTCAGTTGACCCTCATTTGTCATAATTACACCCTGCATGATCAATAAGCAGCATTAATGATCTTGCACTTTTACTCAGTTATCTTTCATCACTTGAATTCATTATGAATCACCTCCATGCAGCTGTAACTCATTCCAAAGCAAAAACATTAAATCATGGGCTACTTCCCGAAGAATTGCTAAGTTGAACGCTTGTAATGCATTAGGAGAGAATAATTTGAGGTAAATGTTAAATGTATTCATTCCCTTGCTTGCTCCACTAATCAGCATTCAACCCCGTGCAGCAACCATAACTAAACTCTGATATATTGTATTATTGAAGAACAGAGGAGCAGTGGCAGACCCATAAAATCTGCAGGCGTTGGGCGCATGGACAGATTTCTCATAATGGTAATTATAGATTTGGCAGCAGTGAAATATGTTTTATTGTACGTGATGCAATTATTAACACTGGAAGTCTAATAGACAAGCCACATCCAGGCTTTGCCTGTGACTGCTGTAATAAGTCTGACTTTGTGCTCATGCACCAGTGATGCAGCTAATGCCTACACATGTCATGATTTCGTGCACCATCCGAGGCAGAATATATGTAGAACATAAAACGTGGCCCAGTCGAGGCTATAGCTCAACTAAAGGTGCCAGTACTTGCTGCAGTTATTCAACTCTGGATCTCTGTCCTATAATCATCAAACTAGGTGACTTTAACTAGCTCTTCTTTTGGCTAGCTGTTTTCATTTCACTAAATGCTGGAAGCATTAAACATTTCAACAAGTTTGTGGAGCTGAAGAAATTTTGCTGCCATATGGGACCAAAGATGAAATCTGCAGCTTCAAGTGGCTAAAGTTAGCCTCAGGCAAAGATTGAAGTTACGTTGGAAAACATACTTATATAGCTCTATTAAGGTTTCCATCAGTCTATTGCAAGCTAAGCTAACTGACCCCTCACCAGCCCTCATCCTTTTTTTTATTTTGTTTTGTTTTTTTGGGAGGGAAGAAACACAACAGCTAAATTGGTAAGTTAGCTAATATATGCTTTTAACCAATTAATCCCTTTAGCAGATATACAATTTTAAATCCAGCTCATAAAATACACAGAAAAACAAACAAACAAATAAATAAATAATAACACTACATATTGCTACAGCTTTATGTCGTTTTTTACTCTCATGCCACCCACGATAATATGTTATAAAATTTTTTACATGACATTGTGTCGAGTTTCATCAGGAAAATTAAACTGCTAAAGACGGAAACAGCAAGCTTGAGGGAAAAAAATGGTCGAGTACAACGAGAGGTGATAAGAGCAGCTGTTGATGTGCGATCCAAAATTAATCAAACGACTCAGTCAATCATTGCTGCAGAATGTACCAGCTGCGCTCCATATGACAAAAATTACCGATAGTGAAATAAATCCCAGGTAGAAATGACTTTTCACCTTTATTGTGTGACAATATTGTGCAGCTCCTGTTACAAGTTTAACTCACTTTAGTTATTAATGTTGTATTTTTATTTAAATATTTAATTAAAAACACCACTTGCATTTGACTGTATACAATGCTGTGGCACTACTACTGCAGAACAATGCTGCTGCTCCTGGCACCATGATAGATTCACATTTTGAATAAGGTAGTTAATCATCAATAACAGTAACTCATTGTAACAGAAGGATGCATATCACCTACCTGTAGTGTAAATGACAATAATGTGAATTTATGCTTTAAATGGTGATAGTGTCTATCTTATTTTTGTCTATCCTACTGCAGTTTTGGACGAACTTGCACAATTATAATTTAGTGCACTGAAGCATCCGCTTGTTCTATTAATTAATGTGAAAACTGAACAAAGGCAACAGAAACTGGCAACTGATACAGGTTGTCTTCAAAGTTAAAGTTGTGTCTTTGGAACATGCAGCAGCATAAAAGGATGGATGTAAAAAAATGACTTCTAGTCAGATTTGTTTAAATCAAATTTCAGTTTGGATATATTTAGCCATAATGTAAATAAGTGCAGAGGATTAGTAAGGAGGAAGAAGGAGCTGGGGATGAAAACTAGAAAGGTGATTGGCTGTGCAGGTAAAGAGATGTCTAGCAGTGGACTTTTTAACCAGACTGTTTGACACAGGCTTGGAGAGTGAAAGGATGGCTGAGGAATGGAGAAGTGTGCTGGTACTGACGTGCAGAGCTGTAGTAATTACAGAAGAATTAAGCTCATGAGAAATATCAAGTTATGAGAACAAGAACGTCTAATGTTAAAGCTAAAAAAGAAGCTTAACAACTGTTTTGTCCACAAAAGGCCAGGCCTCAGGCCTAAAGCAGCACAAAGGCAGGTTAATGCCACACGCTTGATGTGTAAGAGCTGGAAATAGTTTTTATCTTTTTAGCAGCCTTTAATGCTATTTCCTGTCAGCTGTAGACAATTATGGGCAAAATGCCACAGTGCTACTTCATTTCTACTGTTTTCTTCCTTTTTGCGTTTAGACTTTTCATTTCTGTGCCCACAGTATAATGATCCTTTCGTGTGACTGTAGCTTTAAATACACTGTTTTATTTCTTTATGTGTATTATTCTATATCACCTGACGTGAGACCTCTTGAAAACTAATGATTTATCACCGGAGTCTGTTTACACAGAATAACCCTGCTACTGAGCAGCTTTGAACTAACACATATAATGCTGTTACAACCGACCAAAGAGCTGCTTTGAAGAACTGAAAAATCAATAATTTAATGCATATGAAATCTTAATCGACATACAGAGAATAGGCCCAAAGACCTTTGTTTCTGAAACGCATATATAAATACAGACACACTAATTTATACTCAGAAGATATGTTTTATTTGCAGATCCCTAGAGGCAGGAATATATTTTTCTTAAAAGCAAGAGGTGTATTGGTTTGCAAATTACACTTGGCAGCTTACTGAATATGGATTTCTGCAGTTTTACACCAAACAGAAGGAAGTACTACATGAAGTAAAACAACAAGAAGACTTTGATTAGAAAAAAAAGAATTATTATAGCAACGGAAGGCATCTAACTTGGCATGGATTACGACATCTGTAGGATGACACTGTGATCTTTAGCGAGAGTAGAAGCAAAAGAGGACGTGCGTGTGAATGAGACGGAGACAGGTGGAAAGGCAAAGCTGCAAGGAGCAGAGGTAGTGAAGATGGATGAGTTTAAATACCTGGAGTCAACCATCCAAGAGAGAGTGCACAGGAGAGGTGAAGAAGAGAGTCCAGGCAGGGTGGAGTGGGTGGAGATGAATGTCAGGGGTGATTTGTGACAGAAGGATCGCAGCAAGAGTGAAAGGGAAAGTTTACAAGGTTGCAGTGAGACCTGCTCTGAGGTCTGGATTGGAGATGGTGGCACTGGCAAAAAGACAGGAGGCCGAGCTGGAGGAAGTAAAATTTTCACTGGGAGTGAGCGGTACGGACAAGATTAAAGGCGAGTATATGGGAGGAACAGGTCTGGTTCAGCGGTTTGAATGCAAAGTTGAAAACACGAGGCTGAGATGCTTTGGACATGTGAAGAGGAGGGTGAGTGGAAATACTGAAGCTGCCAGGCTGGAGAAAGAGGACGAGCTCTAAGGAGCTTACAGAATGTAGTGAGGGAGGACGAGAAGAGGGTTGGAGTGACAGGGGTGAATCTGAGGGATACGGTGAGATGGAGGAAGATGATCTAATGTGGTGAACCCTTAAGGACACAGAAGAAGATGTGCAAAAAGAACTACATAGGGAAAAAGAAAATGCTGAGGAAAGTTTAAGGTTCTTACAGCTGTTGCTGTGGTCATCCACCAGTATGATCTCTTTGAGCAGGTGGGACGGAGTCCTCTGGATGGCCGTGTGGATGGAGCGCAGCAACACCGACAAGGCCTCGTTGACAAAGATGAAGATGACACTGAGCTGGGGAAGGTCTGATGAGTAGGACATGTTTCTGCATCTGAGGGGAAAAGGGAAACATTCAGAAGTTTTGTCAGCCAAAATCACATCCTGTGAAGTCCTTACAGGAGATCACCGCATACAGCTGTAAACCGACACTCACCCGTCAGGCCGTAAATCTGGAATCGGTCGGGTGAGGGAGATGCGGTCGCTAAGGTAGCCGTTGTAGCCGTAATACCTGAACTTCTTGAGGGCAACCCTTCGGCTTTCTGGGCCCAGATCGTGACCCCAGTGGTTGAAGAGTGAGGAGGCGGGGTCTGAGGCTGTGTCTGATGAGGATGCCGCATCTTCCCCATCCTTCAGAGGGGTTTCTGTGGACAGAGAGAGGGAGTGGTCGATGAATGCAATGTACGATTAATTATCACCCAGGCTGCCTGGACTAGCTAGCCCAAAATGGTCGAGGGAGTTATATGTGAACGACACATGATAAGATGATTCCTCTGCTCAGACATCGCTACCTTGTTAATGCTTTGTGCTTCTGTCATAAACCGAACATGAAGGTTAAGTCTTCTTTTCTTTCAAAAACCATTTGAATTTTGTCTCTAGCACAAACAGGAACAGTCATTTAAAGACAAGCTGCCATCGGCAAGACGGGGTCCTAAGTTTTCCTCAGCAGCGTTAATCACGCTCACTAACCACTGTGGTGTCAGATGCTTTTGACAGCTTCCCAACATAACACTGTAGGATGTAATGACAAATGAACCTCCTTCAGCTCTATTGCCTGTGCTTTCTCAGGAGAAATGACCATGACCAAGTCTAAGAGCCCTGTGTGATTATCAAACAAAACCTGTTTACTGGGGGCTGAAAGAATCATTTCTGCAGCATCGGAAAAAAGGATGGAAGTCAAATGCGATTGAAGAAAAAGGGATTTTTATTGTCGTTCCAAATAACGCAGTCTGGCAGCTGCGTAGATCCATTTCTGCAGAAGTGGACACAAATCCACTAACGTGCCTCACTGTGACGCTATTTGGTTTTCAGATCAGCTCGGACTTCTGCACCACACATGCAGCACTGAACTGGTGGAAAACAATAACAACCAAAAGCATGCTTGAGGCATATTTGCTGGTCAGAAATGATCGATTTAAAAAGAATATAGCATGCAAATAGGCCAGAAGTATGTTTTTACTGTGCAGGCTGCAGAACCTGAATGCACTGTTGTGTTGTTTGTCCGAATCGCCAGGAGATGGGGATCATCTATCTAAGAGAATGAAATATTCATGAACTGGGGCCAGCTGGAATTCCTCACTCAGGTGTTGAAAACACAGAAAGTATATAAACAAAAACTTTCTTTTTTCAATCCATAAAAATGAACTCAACACTGAGCCACGAGACTCCAGCGTGGAAGTCACGATCTCTGCAAGAAAGCTTGAATGTCTAATGTACACTACAGTGGTTTGAATGCTTGAAGTTAAACTCAAACAAAAAACAAAAAAAACAAAAATATGAATTAATTCAATTTTTCAAAAAGATCAAAAAGTATTTGTTTTCTTTTCCTATGACAGCGGTTGACAGTTGCTCAAAGAGCAGTCAACTTTTATATCAAGGAGCCCACATACTGTAGCATTGGGCTGTCACGCTTTAAGACACTTGACATTTGGCAGGACCCACTGTGCTGTGCCAGGGTTGTTTTTCACACAAGGTGACAACATTTAGTGCCTCCTGCTCAAAAGGGGAAAGCTGTTAAGCTTAAAACTCTCATCTCCAACTTCCAGCTGAACACTAAGCAGCATCATGACTGCAACCGATCACCCATGAGCTTGTTATGAGTGAGGATTCTGGGTACACCAGTCTGCCACTGCATTAAAACCTCTAACAGGTGGTTGGTAATGACCCTTCCCAACATGAATGGTCTCTCCCATGAGAATAACAACAGTCAGTAATAACGGTCAGTAGGTGAAACTGACGACCAGCAAATTGACGAGGTCATCCTTGGTTTGCATAGAAGAAGGTGACTTGTATGCAAACGCTTGCAAACTACTCACGGTAAGAGTGAAAAAGTGTGACACAAGCCAGAACAGAGCTTTTAGTAAAAGTAAAAGCACCTTTTTTAAATGTTACTTTGAAGGTGAATGTTTTCCACCTTTTAAAGTTTCAAGCAGAAAATGAATTCAAGTGGAAAGCTGAGCTTTGAGTGTGCTTATTCGCAACCTGCTCATCTTTTATAGACATTGTGTCCTATCGTGTCTTGGGCCCCTAAATTATGTGCGACGTTGCCAACTTCACTGCTCTGCATTAAATATTTAATAAGACAATATCCTTTATGTATGGGACAATTTTGTACTGAACTGAAGTCACATGATGACGGATTAAAAAAGCCTAAGAAGAGGTACAAACCCTCTGCCAGGGCGGGTCACTCTCTGGTCCTAATACTCTGAAAGTATTGTACTTTGTACATATTCGTTTTGTTTTCTTTGTTTGTTTAAAATGTACTTTAAGAAGTTTGCATTGCAGTAAAAATCAGGTAAGGATAGCATGACAGAGGCTTATTTGGATTACACGAATACTATGTAGGAGTAGGTAATGGGTAATATGTAGTGATTTGTTATTAAGGTGACATTGAAGACGTTGGTGGAAGTAAGCTGAATTTTAATGGATTGCTAACATCACCCCGCTCTGCGACTCTACAAAGTTTCATCAGAATTGATCAAAACATTTCCGAGCTCTCGCATTTACAGACACGCACCAAACACACAACCTTTTCTGCAGCGGTAAAAAGAAAAAGGAAAAACTAATGTCCGACAAAAACGGTGATACATTTTCAAACACCTAACTGAAAGGCGATAAATTATTCATTTCTATGTTTGTGAAAAAAGCAAAAAATTGTCCAAAAACTCGGTTTAGCTCTTCAGTCACTTTTTCTTTAGAGGGGACGAATAACAAAACACCACAAACTCGATCACGTGATCGTGACTGGGTCATCTTCTGATGTACTGGGAGGGTAATTATGGCACATCGCAGTAACATCCTGCCCAGGTTTGTATTGTGATTTTGGCTTCTGTAGTTGGACTTTAAGATTTTGACTCAAAGGAGCCAAACATCTCTCCTATTTTCAGCCCTCAGTGAAGGACTGTGAAGTGCCTCCTTCCTATGGCGAATGGCTTTTTTTTTTTTATTACTTTGAACAGCAGTACTTCCCCCTTTGGTAATAACATACTCAGTGCCCTCGTGGGTGAAATGGCACCTTCCTCCAAGTCCACTCATAGCCTCATAATAAGCACCCTAAAAGCACTGCAAATGATTCGGTGTTCCATTTTTCTTGGCCACAAATGCATTCTGAGTCATGCAAAGTTTTTAAGATTTTTAAGTCACCTCATTTGCAGCCATTTATATTCACTGATGCATTTAGTTAATGCATTGTGCTTTTCAGAACAAACAAAAAAAAGAAAAAAAAACTGGAGAGCGGGAAAAGAAAGATGGATAGCAGATTGAACCCGTGTGTGTGTGTTCTCTGTGCTCGGGCTGAGAACAGATGAGCAGAGGGAGTGCGTTGTGACCTGCACTGCACTGTGTTAGACAAACCTCATTACTAATTCAGCTGGACCAAGCTACCCTTTACAGCACAGCTGGAGGGCACATCATAGCTCTGCACAAGACGTCGGGGAGAATAAAGTGGGACAATGCTGAGGTTGTGTGTGTGTGTGTGTGTGTGTTATACAGTACCGAGTGTAATGGAACACAGTGCTGATGGCGTGTGACATCGTAATATTAAAGTCAAATTTAGCATACTACAAGTGTGGGGATGTGTGCGTGTCATTTCCTGTGGATTTCCAGGATACAGGAAATCTGAGGAGCAAAGATGCTTTTATGTCTATAACATCAAAGGAACAGTTTTTAATCAGAGTATAGCATCAAGTCAGTTACATTTATGGGATATTGATCTGGTCAGTTAAGTAACAGAGGGCGTGTTAATCAGTTTCAGCTGCTTTGGTGTTCATGTAAATAACAACAGGCGTTTTAGAAGGGCAACAATGAGACAACCCCTAAACCAGCAATGATTTTACAGGTGGAGGACACTGACGTTTTTTCCTCCTCATCTTTACACAGTCTCAAGAGCATGGAGGAGATTCCAGGAGATAGACAGGGCCATAGAGGGCCCTGAACCCACCAAAATAAACAGACTCAATGAGGGTGGCCTGAGAGCCCAACCCCATTTAGTGGGCCCTGAGCCCACTGTCTGGCACGGTGGAGCCTCACTAGCATCTGCCATAGAATACCAGAAATAGCTGTATTGCCACCCTGTGATTTTTACAAATGCGACCAAGTTCACCCTGAGCACATATGACAAATGTCTGGAGAAACCGTGGAGAATATTGTGCTGCCGTAACACGTTTCAGTGTGACGGCTTGGTGATAGATGTGATGGCATATCTGTGGAGGGACACACAGGCCTATAGAGGCTTGGCAACACCACCATAGCTGCTATTAGGTATCGGCATGAAACCACTTGATCTGGTCTGGGAGGAGAAATCTGCTTTAAAATTCAACAGAATTTGAAAAATATTTCTCACGTGAATCTTACAGTGAACCTGACTGGCAGATTGGGCAAACACAAAAACACGGTCAGCACACAAATATGATGCTCATTGTTGAGTCCAGCAGCAGCCTTGACTGCACTGCTGCAGCAAACAGTGTAAATATGTCCAGTCGTACCCTTGTTGGGGGTAGGAACTTGGCACCACATGAATATCTGCTCAGCTGTAATTACATACAACACAATGCACAAATCCAGAAAAAAATGAGGAGGAAGATAACAAAATTTAGAAAGAAATTCAGCATTAAAAAAACCTTAAAAAGAAGCTTTGGGGAAACAAAGAAGCACAATGTCATCTACTAAACTAATAAATTGGAATCTAGAAGGAAAAAGACAAGAGGAACAAAAAATAATGATGACAAGAGCACAAAACACAGAGGACAAAGAAGACCCGCAAAATTAAAGTGCCGACAGGATGCTGAGTAAGGTACGAGAGAGTGATGGAGAGGACGGGAGGGAGAGAAAGTGATGAGGAGAACGAGAATAAAAGGGATGTGACAGAAGGTATTCATCCCCGGGCATCTGTAAACTAGGAAACCCTGAGCTTTGTCACATCAGATTGTTGAGACACACACTTTTATTAGCTCAGACAGACACCACGACAGCTCCCCCCACATACACACTTCCTGCAGACCTGAGGGCATCAGAGCCGGACTCCCTACAACCTAATGGATTAGAAATGAGACGTGCTGCTGGGTGACAAAGTGGCTCACCTTGTCCTCCAGTCACTTTATGCAAAATTGACACACGATTGGCTCAGCAGGCTGCACGCTGTGGATCGGCTCTCCAGCCCCGGCACAACCTCTGCAATCAGAGCTGAGATCAGCCTCAATCAGGACTGAGAGCAGGACTATTCCAGATTAGAATCACTGTCAACAATGTGCGAAGGATTACCAAAAATATAGAAGCTGTGCTCTAAACTATGTTTGTATATTATTAAAAGAAAACTATGCAAACACTCTTATTTGGACGTGTTATCCACTTTTACTGAAGCTTAAACAAACAACGTGAATATCTATATATCAGTGACATGCAGTCAGGGGAGGCAGGTGAGGCCTCACCTGTCATCATGGAAATATAAAATTGAAAAATAAATTAAATGGTTATATTTATTCAGTGATTTGTATTTTAAAGTTCTTTTCCATTTAACGTCACCATTTTTAGATTTTTTTTCAAAATCGCTGAATTTTCACATTTACCGTTCAAATACTAAGAAGAGACGAGCAGTGAGGCAGCAGCCCGCTGAGCCTCACCGTGGATTACGCAATGACTATGCTAACGGTGCTGGCATGCTATGCAGTGAGACCGTATTGCTGTCCCTCTGCATGTCGCTATTAAAATGTCGAACACTTTTACTATATGAACTAAATTTCCATATTTTAGCTGGT
>VUQR01032208.1:0-12164 GCA_015108515.1 Hemichromis elongatus
GTCAGAAGGTTCTGGATGGTTGAGCGGTGGAAGTGGTAGAAGTTTACCAGCAGCCTATGGTTCTCCTGAAGTTAATTACCATCTCCTTGGTCTTGGCTGTGTTCAGATGCAGGTTGTTGTTTTTACACCATTGCTTTAAATGCTGAACCTCCTCTCTGCTGGCTGAATCATCGCTGTTGCCGATCAGTCCTATGATGGTGGTGTCATCAGCAAATTTTATAATGGGGTTACTGGTGTGAAATGGAGAACAGTCATGGGTGAAAAGTGAGTAACCAGTTTGTGGGGTTGAACTGTGTTGAAGGCAGAGCTGAAGTCCACAAACAGCATTCTCACATAGGCGTCCAGGTGTGTGAGGGTTGTGTGAATTATTATGGTGTTCTCTGTGGACCTGTTTGCCTTGTGTGCAAACTGGTATGGATTGAGGTTTGCAGGGATGGCAGCTTTAATGTGATGCATGATGAGCTGCTCAAAACATTTGGTGGTCTGCGCATGCTTTAAGCACTCTACCGGCTACACCATCAAGGCCAAGTGCTTTCCTTGCATTGACTCTGCGCAGCGTGGCTCTGACCTGATGCTGCTCCTGCTGGATGGGGGCGTCGTCCCTCTCTAAAACGTAGGATGGGTGATGGTGTCCCTGTTTTTTGGTCAAAGTGGGTGAAGAATTGGTTTTGGGTGTCAGGTGAGGTGATGTCCGGGGAGTTTGTTTGTGTGCAACTGTGTTTCTAGCCAGTGAGTGTCTTGATCCCCTGCCACATGTTTCTGGAGTTGTTTGTGTTAAAGTGTTCCTCGATGCGCTGTATGTATTTGGCTCTGCTTCTGTTATGCCTTTAAGTAGAGATTGGCGTGTCTCTGACTTCTGGTCTCCTGATTTGAAGGCACTGTCACATGCTCTAAGTAGGGCTCACACCTCACTATTGAGCCATGGCTCCTGGTTCGGGAACACTTTGAGAGTTCCGGAACACAGTAGGGCGCTCTCACCCATGGCACAGCAGAAGCTTTACACACTGACTAATAATCATAATCATAATACAAGTCAGAGGCTTATAATAAAAATGTTAAGTTTTAAAATTGGAGTTTATAGTTGGCTTGGTTTGGTTGGCAGTTCATGTTTTGCCATAGTTAAAATTAAATATTTATACTTCCAAGAGCATTAGCATACTATGCAGGTCATGAACAAGATTTCTTTAATTTTCATTGTAAGTGGGCTAAAGCACTTAATTAAAAGTATTCTAACAGAAATGTCAATACTGTAATTTGATTCTTTTAATAAATCATGTAACTTGGATGAATGGGATGCTGGTGTGACCACAGTGCACACGTCTGATGTTGCTCACAGTGGTCCAAGGGAGCGCTCAGGGAGTTTGTGTGTTCACTCAGACGCATGAGAACATTGATTCAGACCCATTCACACAAGAACATTCTGCTATGCTTTTTAGTGAGAGCCAGGATCCAACCTGGTGCACCAACCTTCTGTTTGGTAGGTGACCCACTCTTTTAAATTTAGTAATATCCAACCAATCTGTTTTGGTATAGATTCTGTTAAGCAGCAGTACTGCTGAAAGGGGCCACTTAAGCATCCCATGACTCAACAAACTTTCAATGTTCAGACAAATCAAAGAGTTACCTTATAACAAAATACCCCAATGTTTCTTAATGCAAAACCATAAATGAGTTAGATACTCAAATCTAAGAACGTATACAAGGGGAAAAACCTCTCAAAGTACAGTGATGCCTCTGGTTTGGACCCAACTAAACTGTGTGATCTGATCTTGTTAACACTGCTGACAAGCTGAATGAGTCCTGTGGAAAGTTTCATGGCTGACCAAATTGTCTTAGCCTTGATCTTTACAACCGCAGCTCTCATTTCATCCCAGTTTCAATAAGAAAGAGCAGCTCAGGTACTTATGATGTGTGCATAGCTGATCACACGTAACTGTGAAGCCACTCTCCCACTAATGCATGCTGCATTTTTCTGCACACTATTTTAAAATAATTTGTTATTTCTCCTTTTTTCTCTACCTTTCTCTGTCTTTTTTCTTCTCTTGATTGTTTAACAGAAACAAAGACAGCAGCCACTGGAGATCTGGTTAAAAACAGCTGCTCAGCTCTGCACTCAGTTATGCACAAATTTCTGTCTCCCCAAGAGACTAGACTCATGCTTCGCACTGTGCTTTTAATGACTGCTTTTTATTGTATTCCCACTTGGTACAAAGCATATATTCAATCCAGATCCACCAATTTTTATTTACTTTGCTCAGCAACAACTAAAAACAAACTGTTATTTTCCAATGTAATTGAATATGATGTGGGCACTCAGCTTTCATGGCCTCATCAATTCCCTGCAGCTAGAAGGAAATAAGTTTAATAATGGGAAGTAGTGTGGCAGCCAACTGGGCAGCCAATGGGTCTTACCCCAAAGGATTGAAAATTCCTATCAGGGACAGGGAAACCCTGGCTATAGGCCATACAGATTAACATCCTGGGAGACCCTAAAGTGTTGGTTTCCTTTTAGTCTTTAGAAACAGTTTGTTAACATCAGCATGGACCAGGTTTAAGCATTATTTTGTGTGTAGTGCTGGCTTGCTTGAGTCTTGAATAGACTTTTAAATCCCTATTTATTTAGTATTCCTTGGTGTTTTGTGTGTGTGTGTTTTAAGTTCATTAGTTACATCATCTGAACATATATTCTTTAAAGGCTTTAGTGATTAGTTCTAGTTATTTTGTATTAGAGGTAGCAGGAGAAATAGCTCAGTTTCTGTTAGGGTCTGTTAAGGACTTGTGGTGTGAGTTTGGTTTGCGCCCACAAAGTAGATTGAATATGCATGAACTATTTACAAAGTTTATTTACAGAAAAAAAACTCACACCACAACATGGATTTTAGCTGAAAACAGGAACAGAAGGCATGGAGAGTCAACGGGCATGGAGAAGACCAGGAGAGCATGGAACGGAGAATTCTGCAGGAGAGAACCTTTTCGGAAAGAATTCAAGAGAATGGCCTGAGGTGAGTAGGCATTAAGGTGCAGATAGATTAGCACAGGTGTGGTAGCCGTAGGAGTATCCAGAGGAAGTTGAACACATGAGATGAGATGTTCCAGGTTCCAGGAGGTCCAGAAGAGGGAGAAATCCAAGGGAGACACGACAGGCAGGAGGACAAGCCAAGGGGCAGGATGAGTATGAAACCTTTGATTTGCAGAGTGCCTGTGGAGTTGAGCTGAACTGGACCAGCTCTGCTGGACTTTGGATCTCAGAGGAGGTGGACACATCTTTCACCCTCTCCCTCCCTTATCTTCGCTGCTTGCTGCTTCTATGTCCTTGTCTGGTCTTGTTTGCTGAGAGAGGCTCTCATTCTTGCTCTTGTTCGCTAAAACCTAAAGAAGAACTATGGATTTGATCAACTGGTTACTTAATGCAATTGAAACTCTATTCTCAACGAGGAATCTAGGTTTAGGAGAGCCCGAGTGTCCTGGAGGGACGTTGCCTGCCAGATACAAGATAGATGGGTGGCAGAAGTGGCACATTGTATTCCTGGCAGGACTGTCTATTGAAGACATAGAAGACATCTACCTATTCAGAACCATGATAATGTGGTCCTTGATTATTGGAGCTGGCTTGGCCCTGGCTTATCAGAAATTGAAGAAAGCAGTTACGACTGTTCAAAACCCCACAAGGCTGACCGCTATAATCGAAGGGCTGGGACGAGATGTGAGTACTTAGACTGTTCTTATTGATCTTAGAGAAGCTCACGCAGGTAACCCCTGCCCCCTACCCCTGGCAGCACCAGCTTGACGCTTGAAGGCTGACGCCGACTAGAACAATAAAAAATTCTTCCCTGTTATCTATCACTGCCTGGCTCTCTCGCCCAGATCCCTCAAGGACACCTGCATGGGCTGCGGACTGCTGATCTTCACTTACGTGAGCAAAAGGACACTTTCTCAGGTTGAACACAGGACACACATCCTTACATGCACTGACATAGAGAGGAGGTTCAGCAGCATTTTAGGATGCACAGAGTGTGCAGCTGTCCCTAATGCTGTGTACATTGGTAGGGTTAGGGTTAGGGTTGCTTGTCTTGTGTTTTGTAGTGTTGTGAAGATAAATGTGCTTTTTGTGTGTTGAGGAGTTTTTGTTTTCTGTTCTCATTCTGATCCCCTATTAGGGATGAGCAGAGTTTCTTTTTCCTCCTCGACTGTCCTTCTGTGTTATAGATTATATTGTTTTCTTTATGCTACCTGTTCTGACCTGTCTCCCCATTGGGATGTATGTGTATTTGTATGTAGGGTCAGAGGAGGTCTAATTTTGTTGGCAGGCAACTGCAAGTGATGAATAAAGGCTTCAATAAATATGTCTCGGCTAGCCTGGGAATGCCTTGGTGTTCCACAGACAAGCTGGAGGAGGTGGCCGGGGAGAGGGAGGTCCGGGCTTCTCTTCTTAGACTGCTGCCCCCGTGACGCCGCCTGCATATGGTTTCTTCTTCTAGGGTCTCATTGGAGGTCAAGCATTGGGCTTAACTTTGCACGAACCAGGCCTGTAGATGATGGTGAGGTTAAAAAGTTAAAAAATGTAAACAGGCTTAAGACATTAAGTGGTTTGCATTAGAGTCTTCAAAAGTTGATTCTGTTCATCTGGACGTAACGTTTTCACCCAGCCCATTGTTCCTCAGTGGGCTGGTTTCAATCATTATGCAGATGAACTGTTTATAAGGTTGGGGAAACCTGCAGTCAGCTGAGACTGAAGAAGTCACTTGGATGAGTGAGGAAACGTTTCTCCCCCCTGAAAACGCCACGTCCAGATGAAGAGGATTAACTTTTTCTATGTTAACTTTCACTCAAAACGAGTTGTGCACTCAACAACAAGCTGTTAAACAACTAATGGTCCAGTATGCTTCTGTTTCCTGAGAGTGTCCACATTCTTGTGGTCAGCTGTATAAAGCTTTCTGAAATTCACAAAAGAGAGTCATGTGTACACACGTGTACAAACGTTTTGTACAAGCATTTAATTTCAGCTTCATGTTCTGCATCTTCTGCATCAACATGCAGACATTCATGTAATTCATCATTATCATATTAAATCTGTCTGTTCAAAAATGTGAAAAAAAGAGGTAATAACTGATTGAGGATTAAAGCAAATGGAGAAAAAATAAAAAGAAGAATAAAAAAGTAATGCAATCAGTCATTTAAGTTCAGTGAAGGAGATCGTGGTAAAAATATTTCAACTATGAATAATTAAAACAGAACAGGACACAAGCAAAAGCGATTTTTACTCAAGGCTGCAGCGTCTTAACACCACCATCATGCTGTGAATGTTGAATTGCACATATTATTGCATGTATATGTGTTTGTAAAAAGAAAATTACACATAAAACAATAACAACATGAAACATTGTTTATGCATCTGGCCCTGCTTATCTTTATTTCAACATCTGCTCCTACTTCTTCTACTCCTCGTTGATGTACTGTTTGAGATATCTAAAAATATGTGACTACAAATGAGTTTACAGCTTAAAAAGAGGCTCATGATAAAAGCAAAAGAGGTTCTTCAGAGTTGGGAACATTCAGGATGGTGTCTTAAAAAGCATCTTCATGCAATCTGTCTATTGTGGGTGGAAAAAGACTGAGAGGAGGGAGAGGATATCGGAGCCAGACAGGGGAGAGAAAATTGCCTGTAGCGTTGTGGATGTAATAGGGGAAGGCACTGATGCGTTTCCGCCAGGCTAGTCTGGTCACCGGGGAGCTTCTGTCTTCAGCGTTAGCCACTCACTCTCAGCGGCCTGAAACTTCTCATCCTGCTCCTCCTTGCTTTCTCCTTAGTTTTCCAGTTTTCACTGCTTTAACTCTGCCTAAGGTAAATATAACCACAGCCTCTAGAGAGTGGGCGGTTGTACGTTTTCAGCTTGATGGGGAGTTTGCGGCGTGTGTGTATGTGGTTTTTCTAACACCCTTCTGCAGAGGGCCATCTCTGTCAGGCTAAATCAGCTTGCTTGCTGTGTGCCTGTCTCTGCTGGGCATCTGCTAATGCCTGCTCAATTACATCCAGCCCTCGCTCTGGTTAGAGAGGCAGACACAGAACACAGTCCGTTTGTGTGTGTGTGTGTGTGTGTGGGTGGGTGGGGGGGTAGACACCTTTGAAGTACTGTGAAACTACCCCAAGATACATAGTAGAACATGCTAAGAGGAGGAGAGAAAACCAGGCAGATAAATGCATTCGTACAGTGCATCCAACAAGCTGGCACCTCGGTTTAACAGGGGAGGCATCGAGGATGTATCGACACATTATTGTATGTGTGTGTGTTCACAGAAGGAGTGGAAGAGTTTGCATAGTTCCACCACCAAGCAAGGCTTCAGTTTGTCAGCCTGTACTTCACTGTCGCTCTGGTTCATTAGGCCTGGCCAGGCTGGATCCCAGGGGACTCTGTTCATTACACCGTTTAGACTTCTTCAAGGGCTCAGGGAGGATCCTCGCTAACAGCGGGAGTGCCCGCATATTCATGTGTTTGTGCATCATGTTGGACCATAAACACAAGTCAAACTGAGGGAAATCAAGGAGATTTGAATATCAAGAAGCTTGTTGCCCTGTTTGGTCTAAAAGGTCTGTAGTTAAGTAAACTTACCCTGATCTCATTCCCAGATTGTGTGTCCTGATATTCTATAACAAACTACAGACTTTCAACACTTTGCAACCTCCTAATGTGGACTCGAGACAAGACCTTTATCTCTCTCTCTCTGAATGTGCAACAGGCTAACATGACACTGTGCATATCTCTATGTTGGCAAGTGGCACGTTATATCCCAGAGGGTTAAATACTGCTGTTTGAACATCTGGCCCTGAACACCTCATATCATTAGTAAGATGTCCTAAAATGCAATGAAGGACTTTTATTTATTTAGTATTTTTCATCCCTAGTTAGATGATGTGTCGTCTACTAAGAGCAAATAACAAAGTAGTTTCATCACTTGTATTTGTTCTCTCATTCAACCAAAAATGGTTTCCACAAAGTGGTCTTCAGGAATACTTCTCCAAGCATTGTCAAAAGACATTCAAAGTTCCTTTTTGGATGTTCCTGCCTTTTGCTCCGTTCTCTTTTCCATAAAACCATTTCCTGTCCACTTATTTTGTAATGTGACGTAACTCAGCTGTTTCTCTGTTTCCCACCCTTAAGAATGGCTTCCTGACATCTACCCTCCTCCAGAGGAACACCAGAGACAGAGAACAACTAATGCATCTCTCATATCCTGTCAGGGATCTGCTGGATTTATTTTTCCTATTTGTGAAAGTCACGACTTTCACACATCGTTTATCTGCTGTAGATGGTGATGCCTGGAATGTCTTCTTCTTCTGCCCTCGACTTGTCCAGTTTCCAACATTTCTTAAGGACACACTTCACACCATGGTGACATATGCTATAACTTATTAGCTAACATGTCTTTGGGAATCACCCTGTTAGAGCAAAAGTTCTGTTTGATTCTTGTCAAACTGTATTATCTCTGGGATATTTCACATGTTACTCTCAAGAAAATTGGGAATAAATGAGGTGTTTTTTTGTTTTTTTTTACAGAAGCCTGTTGAAAAACCCATAAAAGTGCCTTAAGATACAATTCTAGATCAGTTCTTTCCTATGTTGTATATAATTATAAGTCACGATCAGTCATTGGCCGACCTCCTCAGAATCTGGACATCAGTAATAATGACGCACATCGAACACAAGGCAGAAACAAAACTGTGAAGAAGACTGGAGTGACCACGGTGTGACGTGAAAAAACACAATGAAGTCTGATGTTTTTGAAAATAAAAGGAAAAAGGGTGCACAAGACTTTTGCACAGTGCTGTAATATTTAAAACCCATTTAGCAGCTTCTTACCTTTATTTGGTCTCCATGGTGCAGGTGGAGTTTTGTCTTTCCTGAGTGAACAGTTTTATTCCAAACGTGTGAATCCAGTTTCTGACACATTTGTAGAACTGCAAACGGGATAAATTACATTTGAGGGTGAATCATTCACACCCTGACACAGCTGTGTATTAGATGTATAGAGCCTGCTGTTTCTTTTTGATTATCACCTTTATGAAAAGTCTAACTAGCTGAATAATTTATGAAGCTGTTCAAAAAACATAATTTTTTATACCACGCCAGACAAAAACACTCACAGTCATTATCACGCCGTTGGTCTTTTCCACCTTTGAATAACATGCGTGTTGTTTGTTTTATTTAAATTGTGATCTAGCTGAGTTTGTATGTGTCACTGAGTTATTTATCTGCTTTTGTTGCTCCATTCAGTCTACAGCACATCACACTTACTAATTAGCACCCTTGCTGTTTGTCTTTAGCTCAGTTATCCTGTCATCTCCAAGCGCTTTCCATTTTTCACTGCATCTGTATTTAATGCACAGTGCTGATTAGTTCACGTGGATCACATCACAACAGCTTCTTCTTCTGGTCCAGCTCTCAACTTACCGACGATGTGGGAGATCGTGGCTCAAAGAGTTGGCAGTTCGAGCCCCGGCTCCAACAGTCTCGGTTGTTGTGTCCTTGGGCAATACCCTTCACCCGTTGCCTACTGGTGGTGGTCAGAGGGACCGGTGGCGCCCCCCAGTGTCCGGGAGCCTCGCCTCTGTCAGTGCGCCCCTGGGCAGCTGTGGCTACAATGTAGCTTGCCATCACCAGTGTGTGAATGTGTGGATGACTGTAAAGCACTTTGGGGTCCTTAGGGACTAAGTAAAGCGCTATATAAATACAGACCATTTACCATTTATTTTACCGTGCAGTAACTACAAACCCACCACTGGCTCAGCGTCAGCATCATCAGAGTGTTTGACACCGAGTCGTCGAGTACGTCGACGTATCAGTGAGCTTGACTCTAATGCTGTGACTCCAGCTCACAGTTCAGTCCAGGCAGGTAATGAAATGATACGAAGCTGCGATTCCTCCAAAAATACACCAAACCTGTTTCAACAAACGACACGCACAACACGATCAACAGCGAATATTCAAATGATTGCTGTAAATAGACGACTAAATTAGAAATCAGACCTGAAGAAACAATTTGTTCTAATGACAAGCTCCTTCAAAAGACCCCAGCATGCCTGCCTTCCTCTGAAACTTGACAGCCTTTCTTCACATCTCAGTCTCCTGACAAGGCTTTGTACGCGGCTTGTCACCTCAAATATATCTGCTACTGCTATTTTCTACACCCCCATCTGCAATTCCTGCCTCCGTGTTTGTCCCAGAAAAGCAGTGTTAATGTTAGATTTCAGCAGGCAGCCATTTCCTGGATGATCAGGTGAGCTTGGTCCCAAAATCAGGACTCATAGCCACGTGTGCTTTTATTGCCTGTTTGTACTATTGTACAATATAAATCGCCTTGAGGCGACTGTTGTTGAGATCTGGTGCTATATAAATAAAACTGAATTGAACTGAATTGAATTCACTCCTGGATTGTGTCCTGCTGACATTACTGATCGTTGGTGTAACTTAGTGATGCTAATTCCTGCTGATGGTTTCTTCCTTTTGGCTTCGTTGTAGCCCGATTATGCCAATCACAGCGTCTAACGAGTGAAGAACGTGAGCCGCTGGCAGCTCACTATGAAAGCAAGCTTTTATTTACTTTTATTTTTTTTTTAACCATAAATTAGCTGAATATGTATTAATACTTTGGAGCAGAGAGGACATTCTGTGAGGTGAACTATTAACCTTGTAATATTGTATCATAGTTTTTTAAGAATCACTGGGTGTTTGTCAAAATGCAATGTTCAGAAACATGACTGTATTTCACTTCAGCTATATTGAGTTTATTTCCTTCAGAAATGCCCATAAAAGGATAAAAGCCCACCGACACCACAAACATGTGTCTGGTTCAGTGACTGAAATTTGCAACCCTCCAAATACTAAGGAGTAGTTCTTCCTTTAGCACCGACTGCAGATAACATCACACTGCTGTAATAAAAATGTCTTCTAATCTAAACATTATGACGTATACTAACTGATCAAAGTGTGCTTAAGGTTCTGTATGATCAGTGTTCATTAGTGATGTCCTTCTGCTCTACTCCAGTCTTCAGATTGCCGACCTGAACCCAACAACTACAACTTTAAATATGTTTTTAAAAAGTTATTCTGTTGTACACTTTCTATGAAGAGTTGGTGTCATTGGCTTAACATAACCTTTAATGTTTTAAAGTTGGGCATTTTACATGTGTAGAGCTGTAATAACTAAAGATACATAACGATTATTATCTATACCATGAAGATGTGGGAAAGAGTTGTTGAAGCCAGGTCAAGAAGAGCTGATGATCAGTGAGTCATGGTGCAGCCTCATAGTGAGGAAGATCTCCACAGATGTTGCGTTTGCTTTGAGAGGCATATAAAGAAGATCTGAAGCAGCTTAACTAAGTCTTTGTGGATGTAGAGAAAGTATAAAATAGGGAACTGTGGAAGCTCTGTGTTAGAAGAAGTTTATGAGGAATGAGTTGTTTTTGGAGCCAGGCTGAGGTGGGCACAGAGGAGCTTGGAGGTTTCCATTGTGCTTCTCAGTTTCTTTTACTGTACCAAACTGAAGGAAAGGCATAGTGGAAATGGGTGCTATCATTCTGCATTAACAGTGTGTTTAAGATCTGTTATATCAGCACCCAGTGTAAGGTTTATTCAGCCGTGCCAAATGAACTGTATCAAAGTATTTTTTGAATGATTTTGTTGTTGTTAGTTGTCTTCCACTATGTGTAAGCTCTTTAATTCATTTATTGTTGAATGTTAAAGTATAAGTAGGGTATAGTATGATTATCTATGAAGATTAAAATGTCCTTTGTTCAAAGAGCAGAAAAAGTAAAGGACATTATAATTCTAATTAAGATTCCAAAGTCTAGTTACTTACTTTTTATTCCTGAAGAAAAATAGATTTTAGCGGTTGAATGTTGTGCTTGATTCATTTCTAAATTTTCAGAGTCATCCAGTGTGCTGGCTCAAAGATCAGCATGGTTTGGACATATTTCTAAGAAATCAAATGGGGTGGCAAAATCAAAGTCTTTTTTTTTTCAAACACATATGCAGATGGTTACATATTTTTAAAATGATTCAAATGCAGTCAGTATGCACGTTTCTCATATAAATATAGCCCAAAACTTAATTATTTTCTTTAGCCCACATAATTAAACACTTTAGTTACATAAAAGATGTGAGTTTTGATTTTATGTACTGTATAGCCTGTATAATAAATAAATATAACTATAAAAACCAGAAAGCTACACAACGTGGGGCGGTTCATTTACAAACACAAGTCTAACTTAAGTTTCACACTTTTTTGTTAGAAAAAAACCCCAATTGTTTCACGCGCAAATTACACAAAATAAACCTGCAGGCCTGACAGCAGGAGCTGGATCACTCCGCTGGTTTTCTACACTCAAAAAACAGATTCAGGTCCTTCTTTCAAAGAACACATACAAATTTTTTAGTTGTTCATAAATCTAATTAAAAAATACCAAATTAATTTGATTTTCTTTGTTTAAACCTGAAATTATTCAAAACCAGCAGAGGCTAATTCTGAACACAAAATGAATGAGTTTGTTGGGGCACTGGGGGTAGGCGGGAGTACATTTTTGCACTTGCATATTTGTAAACTCAGAGAAAAAAAATCAAGCCCCTCTTTAAGCTTAAATATCTTTTTTTAATCTCACTCAACGCAAATGTAGCACTCCAGCGTTACTGCAATTATTATTCGTGTGGTGAACCTTAATTTATTTTCTCTCAAAACGCTATTTGTTACAGGAACACAAAGTTGATGAGTTACACAATGGTCCGCCCTCTTCCAAGTTTTTGCGCTCTTTCAGGATCACCGGAATGAATGCAGCTGCTGTTGGCCTCTCTCTGTACTTTTTGAATAAAACTACACCTTCAGGTAAGGTAACATATTATTTTTTTCATATATCCAATTGTGTATTTCTTTATGAGCTGAATGTATGGCAATGCTATTTATCATAGAAGCTTGTAACAGTTGTTTTTTGAACTTTTGGTGGTGCTACCATTCTCTTCTCTGCTTGAATAGGCTACTAATTTTTTTGACAATATACACAGGTCTTTTCAAAAGTGCCTTGTTTTAAAGGAGAAATTGTATAGCTGCCAACTTTTAAGTACTCGGAGCGTGTGCTAGCTTATTAGACTTATACTTGTGTCAAGCCAGGCTCC
>VUQR01032209.1:0-34153 GCA_015108515.1 Hemichromis elongatus
CCCACAGCAGAACGTCTGTCTACTACCCAGCTACAAACGGAGCGATCGAACGGTTTCATCATGCCCTCCGCACCTGTATCCAGACAGCAATCCAGCAGTCACAGCTGTGGAAGGAGACTGTGCTGGATTGGCTTCAAGTTTACCGTGCAACACCTCATGCAACTACTTCCCTCTCTCCCTATGAACTCCTGTATGGCAGGAAGATGCGTACTAAACTGGATGTACTTCCTTTGCCTTCTGCCGTGTCTCCACTGGATGACGTTGCACGTCACTGAGTTCAGAAATATCAGTCGAAAATGCGACGTTACGCTGATGAGAGGCGTCACGCACGGAAACCTTCTTTTCTGCCAGGAGAGGGAGTGAGAATAAGGAAACCACACCACGTTGCTAAAGGACATCCCAGATTTACTCCTCCTGTGACAGTAACAAAAGCCAAAGGCTCAAATGCCTTCTTGCTGAGTGATGAAAGATTTGGAATGCCACTCATCTAGCACGCTGTCGCCCAGTTACTGAAAAGAACTCTGACACTGCTAGGCTGCACCACACGCAGACTGGCTCACCTAATGCCAGAAGACTGCCACGTGTCAAGTACAAGCCTCGCTGGCACAAAGACTATATTGTACCAAAATAGGTTGCTTAAGTAAAAGGACATTAGAGAAAAATTATTACTTTTTCTATTTTGGGTTTAAAAGAACTGATTTACTGCCACCAATCCACTAAAAACAAAAAAAACAAAACAAACAAAAACAATTGTAATGGAAATAAGTAGAATAATAATTTCTTTTCGTTTTACCTAGGAGTGCAATATAATTTCAGGCTTATTTAGCTTTGCTATTGTAGTATTCTGATGTTATAACTATTACAACATTTAAGTTCACAAGTGTATGTTTGATTTGCTAAACAGTGAATTACTTCATTTCGATACTACGCTATTTGGTGATGATTTGCTATGCTGAACTCTTTTCATAAAGAGAGAGGAGATGTTGTGTCCTGTAATGGTTATGCCATATTGTCCCACTAGAGGGTGGTGTTGCAAAACAAGAGAAAAGTGCATTCGGGAAAATGTAGAGTTAAAAATGTAGTTAAGATGGCTAACTGATAGCTTGTTACCGTTTTACTTCTACGATGTGAGTTATGTGCTGCATTTATTAAAGAGCACTGTTTCATGAGGACGACTGATTCTTTACCGGCCGCTACCACAGTAGTGCACTAACTAGTTGCAGTACTTTTCTCAACAAGGAATTCTCTCATATAGCTTATTCTTTTTTTAATCACAATTATCTTGTAATCTCAAAAAGTTTGTATTAAAATATATGTGTCTTAAAACATTAAGTTAAAGGTAAATTGTATCTTAAAAGTAGGGCTGTCAGCTTTAATTGCGTTAAAATGGCGTTAATGCAAAACCCGCCTTAACGCAGCAAATCTCCGTTAGCGAGTTAACTCGATTCGCCCTTGTGGGCTGGATGGCGCTAACGCGTTAATCAGAGCTACCCGCGCTAGTCCGATTAACGCTGACAACCCTACTTAAAAGCATTTCTTAAAAAAAAAACTAAAAGAATACTTTTTAGTATGTCAGTGACTAAAGCCCTCACCTGACGATCCAGCCACTTGTCCGATGTCATCACATGTTTCTGAATTGAAAAAAGAAATCAAATTATAAAACCACCACATATTTACTGTGTTTCTGAAGTTTTAGGAATTATCAATGATAATTAGGTTTCTAACCTTTATACAGATGTTTTGTGTTAAATCACACAGTGAAAGAATAGACATGTTTTGAGCTCGATTCACCCAGCGCACACTCAGTCTCTCCTTTGTCACCCACTTCACCATGGTAATGTAGAACTCACTAGGGAAGACAAGCAAATGGTATCTGAAACAAGCCCAAATCATCAAAATTGTATTTTTAATGTCCAAAAAACTGTTTCAAGTCATACCTTTTCTCAAAACTGTCAGGAGGTTTCAGTTCAGTTGTGAGAGCGCTGCCATCCAGAGTGACAACATAGAGTCTGACAGAAGGATTGATTTGGCACATCTAAAGTGAAGACACCATAACTTTATCATTACATTCACGAGTCTAATCAAATCTGATGTAAAAACCCACAATACACTGCACATGATGAAGGGATCAGAGCCAACGCTGAGTGATTGTTTGCTATTTTTATATGCTTTCATTTATGCCAATAGAATCTCACAAGGGAGTACAATGTGAATATTAAAAAGGTAGACAACAAACTGTGCTGCGTACTGTGCAGCCCCTTGGGCATGTCAGTTGTTTCCCTTCACTTAAGCATCCTTCAAAAATGGAGCTCATTAGTCTATATGAAATAGGAAATCTCAAAACTACAAAGCAACACATCACAAAGATGACAGTAATTTGTCATAATTCATGTCTTCTCCAATCCTTCACTTTCTGTTCTTGTGGAGATAAAATTGATTTTTGGAAAAACTCCATCCTGTTCTGTTGATCACATTTGCCACATAGAGGTAAGATATGGTAGAGCAGTAATTTAATGAAATAAGCACGACAAGCAAGAGTGATGGTTTTCATTGTTTTTTGTTTTGTTTTTTAATATACTTTCTACTACTATAACTCAGTAACTTACTATTTTATAGTTTATGTAACCAGTGGAAATTAAAAATATTGAAAGATAATTCCCAACTGTCTTTTATGTTAAGGTCCCTTCAGCCCAAACCCCAAACTCTCAACGAGAACGCTCTAATGTTTTTAGTTGAAGTGGCCTTGTTATAATTTTGTGTTTAGCAATTCTAAGTTGTAGTTTTGAGTTGTTTTAACCATCCATCCATCCTTTTTCTTAAGACTTTACGCTGTCAGGGGCTGGGTCCATGACCAAGCACTTTAAATTTATTTTGTATTTTTGATTTTCCTCTGTTAGATTGCGTTAATGCAAAGTTCTTGTGTTGTTATTTAGTCTCGGTCTTTATGAGTCTTTTTCTGTTTGAGATGTGTGATCTCCTTGTCTGTGCAGGCTCCCCTTTTGTTTCCCTCTCCCTCTCGTTCCCTTTTCTGTGCAGATGTTCTTCTCACAGTGTTCCTTTCTCCCCCCCAGTATGTCGGGGAATCATGTCTGTGTTCTACGTCCTATTGTCAGGTTTAGTTGTCATATCTACATCTCTCCATGTTTCCTTTTTTATTTTGAAAAGGTGTAGTGTTTCTATGTTCAGAGTGTTAGTTTTACTTTTCCCTGTGGCGTCATGAATATTTGTGTCAGCTGTGTTTCCACAGGTGTTTCCACTTCCCTCATTACCCTTCTGTTTATTTAAGTCCTCTGTCTTCCTCTGTTTTTGTTGGTTTGTCTGTTGTCTTCAAGTCAATCATGTCTGGTTTTCCTTCTACTGCTCACATTCTTGTTACCATAGCAAGCTGCTTCTAGTTTAGTTTTGTCTCAGTACGTTTTGCCTTGTTTTCCATTTTTGACATCAGCCCAAAATAAACGACTTGCTTTTTGTAAAAGATTCAGTTCCATCTCTCCTTTTTCTGCTTTTGGGTCCGCTGGTTGCCAATCACAGTAGTGAACTATATCTTATCATGTTCATTGCATTAATTTCATTTGCTAATCTGTTTGCAACTGTTGGTGACCAATTTATATTACCTACTTTATTGCCTACGTTATTTATGCCTTTAGCAGTGAAACTGTTAGCAAGCCATACTTTTCACAAAATTTGCATTTGCAACTTTACCAATGCTGGTCTACCTTTAAGCATACATCACCTACCTCTAAACTGTTTAAGCACTCACAAAAATCCCCTCTGTCAAATTAAAATTGTTTTTGGGAGATTTGCTCTTATACTTTGAGCACAAAAACTGCTCAGCTGTGTTCAGAAAAAGAGTGGTTTCAGTTAAAATATGCCTGATCACAACTTTAACCATGCACATTGAAAACATATACTTTGGATTTGCTCAAATGTGATGCTGATAAGATCCAACAATGGAGTCGCTAAGTCAGGAGTGGTTCTGGGTTATCTATGCTTATTGTAGTATGTATGTATTTTAGCATGCTAACATGATAAAATGAGGTGATGAATATTAAAAACAACACATAAATGCAAACATGTTTCTTGTGAGCTGCTTAGCATTCAGCTCAAATGACCTGCTTGTACAGAAACTTACACTCCAAACTGACTACACAGGCTGCGTAATGGCTTGTTTTTCTCCTAAATTATATGCCTATAAACACAAACCTTAGCATTTCCATCGATTGTGGACAGAGTTATGATACAATTCTGGAGACAGACAACTTTAATACTGCATCTCCAATGTTCATCTCTGGGGTATAGTTTTGGCCTTGTTGATCACATATTGAGGCTGGTCAGGAAAATCTAGCATAGGGTGCAGTGTGGAACAGTTTGTCAATATTAATAATGTGCCCATAAAGGACTCCCACTGGGGCATGCTTTCTACCATGTATTCACTCACAGAGGAGACACCCACACAAATTTATCCCAGAGCGACTGACCCAGAGGTATAACTGTCAGACTGCTGAGCAGCATCACTGCTCCCAAAGACAAAATGTCTGAGAAGGCAATTAAATCTCTGCTTCATTTAGTCCCATAATATTTCAACTCTGACCTCGCTCAAGGATGCAAGCAACAAAATGTCAATGTAGTTTTGTTTTTGTTGGGTTTTTTTAATACTGGATGTGCAATTCTAAGATCAGGAGCAGTGCTTTATTAATCTTCCTTCCATTCCTCCCCATCTATGGTCAGGTGTAAACCAGCAAATGAGGTTGCCCTCCACCTTATGACCCTCATTCTGACAGTTTTCCTCAACCAATCTCCCATCTAAAAGGCATTTGATACGCTAAACATCCACATCAAGAGATGGGAGGTGTGTTAACTTGTCTTGCTGAAGCGTATCATGCTCGTTTCCCTCCCAGTGCCACAGATCCCTGCAGTTATCCCTCTTCAAAGGGAGCAAGTCAGCGCTAGCATGAATTAAACAACAAAAGGATTCGCTAACCTTTATGGATCAGCTTAAGGAGAGAGCCTGTAGTTGTATTACTGATCGCACTGGTTTGATACAATATAGCTGTAATAAAAGGAACAATATCCTCTTTTCCGGTTATAGTGGAGTCACCTGGCTGTACAGTACCAAGTACTCTAAATGCATGTTATTTTGGGTGGACTTGTCTTTTAAACAGCACATCTGAACCTAGCATCAGAAAAGTGATGTCATATGTTTTTACTACCTCTAATTTTATAATTAAAGATATTGCATATGTCAGCCTGACTTTTATGAGTCCCACCTTCGGATAAGGATACTCTTTCCCTCTAGGGTAAAGAGAGCCTGTGAAACGGGGGAGGAACATGGTGGGGACAAGGGAGTCGTTGATGGTGAGGTAAGCCAGTCTGGAGCCATCTGGTGACCACCAGTGGGCCACCTGAGTGTGCAGCACCATCTCTGCAAAAGCAAACCAAAAAAATTTGAAACAACAAACTTTAAACAACAAAGTAGTAGAGTTTTACTGCATAAAAACAAAAATATTATCTGCATTTATTTGGATGCCATTACTATAAAACAAACTCGAATAATAAAATGCAAAGATAGTAGAGTCCTATAAGGTTGTTTTGAAGTTATTTTTAAAACTATAACTGCACCCAAGCTCCGCTACAATAACACTCACTTTGGTCCGGTCAGTTGAAGTCTGTATATAAAAAGAAGCTTATTTTTGTAAAATACTACAGAAGACTTAAGGATAGTGACTTCTAAAATCAGTTTGATTCTGTTTTTACCTCATGTCGATGTCATCAGCAGTGATCTGAAGAACCTTTTGTCCATATAGGGTTTGTCTTTCTACAGATGCATACATGTTGCCGTCTTAATAAATGGTCACTGTACAGTATTGCGCATTACTGGCTGTAAGGCTGAGTGGCACTACCATATCCATTTATCTTATGTATATCCAGGTTAAAATCTGCAGTAACTTAAACTAATGGGGTGCTTGTCGGAAGCTGAAACTAGCTGTAGCAGGGAAAAAAATACATTTATGGCATAAAACAGCTTTCAAGCTAGTATGGTGACAAGTGAGTTTGTAATTCAGCCTCTTTTTTTTCCTCTTTTGTTCTCTGTCAGCTCCTAAAGATAATATTGGTCTGTTCAGCACTTAATAGACATTTCATGTAAAACATCAGCAAAGAGCTATACATTGAAGCTCTACAAAGTCTAACACGATAAAGCTTAAAAGTGGCGGAAGATTTGCAGAAGTTCTCTGAAGGTCCTTTGAGTGAGTCCTTTCACATTGTAGCAGCTAGTTATCGGCAAACCTGCGGACCTTTTCAAATTCTTTATTCTGTATTTAACGGTGAATCGAACAAAATTGCATTGCTAATTTCAGGGGGATGATGAATACAAAATCCAAATAGGAAAATGTCCGACAATGTTTGTGGAAATTTTTTATTCAGATTGGCTGACTTGTTGATGAGGAGATATGGTACATACTACTTATAACAGGATGTTGATATATGTTTAAGATTTACCATTAAGATAATATTAGAAAAAGAAAAGATAGTACTACAATAAGTATAGTATAGTAGATTGTACAAATCAAACAAAAACAATGTAGTCCATAAAAAAATTCTCAATGTTTGTCCATTCATTACAAAGATTTCTTGAAGAGGACACAAAACTTATACAGTAGAAGCTGTGAACTAAAAGGCAGAATCATTTCTGTGACAGTTTGTAACTGCGCAGCTTCATGCTTACCCTCATAGAGCCAGTCTGAGATGCCGTTGAAGACAACCCCCTCCTCCCCAGATGACGTGAGCCTCCACGAGCTGCTCTGAACATCCATTTGGTAGTAGATGTTGTTTTCAAATATGTACACCTGTGGAATAGAGGAAATAAAGTTAATGTAGTAAGAAACAAACAAAAGAGAGAAGATGCTGTAATGTATGGAAGCAACAGAAAGATAATACCAGCTCGTATTTACGTTCCCAAGCTTGATTTATTTCATGTATTTTAAGATGCATTGCTTTTTAGACATGTACTAGTTTTTAAATTATGGCACAATTTCTTTTTGGGCCAAGGTGATGGAACACCTCCACTGAACAAATAGGTAAGGGATCACTGCGACTGGTCCACCGATAAAAACACACTCAGAGAGTGGCTCATCTAACACAGATAAATATGCTGGGAGAGCTCATAAGTAATGAATACTACTTTGTCATTAGCACCATGACACACTGCTGCAGGGCTTCCTGGTGAACAGGTTCCACTGGGGGCAGGTATAAATACTGAGGAAACGAGATAAATATGCTATCGAATGCTTAATTACCTTCCTTGTCTGCACTGGAGAAAATAATGGACTGATTATTCGGTGCATGATGCACTGCACGTTGGAGGCATTACTCACACAGAGAGCTCCGTTCGCCCAACAAGATGTCTTTCAGCAACAGCTTGATTAGTGAAACTGACTTCTCCTCACAATAATTGTTTTGTTTAAGGGTAGTTTGTCTGTTCTCTCAAGTCACAAACAATCTTTATTCAGGGTTTTGTTTCATGTTTTTCCCCTTCCTGAGTAGAGAAAATTTGATATGTGGCATAAATTACAGCATAAATAAAGCAATATTAGATAAGATCGCAAATGAAACATTGATTTTCACCTTTGTGCATGCATAGAGGCCTGGGCTCAATCTCATTCTGTTTACAGATCTTTCAGCTCTTTTGTTGATCACTTTCTCCACTGATTACATCATCGTTTGATGTATAAAATATCAAAAAGTAGTTTTTATTCTGGTCCTTGAATGCTTAATTGATAGAATCAAGTTTGATTTTCTATGTTCCAGTATTTGGAGCTTGGGTTGCTATTTTCTGAGGGTCAATTCTTGTGTTGAATATATTTTGGACTTTTACCCCTGACTATCTCGTTGTGTCCACTTCCTGGTTTGCTTTGATATTTGCTGCTTTTGCTTGTGTTTGACTTTTACTTTTTCCCTGTTATTGTCTTGATTATCTTCAACCATGCCTGCTTTCCTTCCAGATTACTGTTCCCACTTGGTTTTTGTTTATTTTTCTGCATTCTGGGCTGAATAGCTTTTATTGGGCCTCTGATTTTACAAATATTAATAGTTTGACCCTCTGAGATCTACATCATCATTAGTAATAACCATAACCATATATATTTGAAGGAGGCAAAATAGACTTTTGGGAAAAATTCTGGTTTGTTTTTGATATTAATAAATGAGTACTTAAATAAACAATACTAAATATTTTGCAGTGGGTCTAGACTTCACAAAGATAGTAAAACAAGCCAATTACACTGATTTTTTTTTCTATAATGACTCACCAAATCTTTGACTTCAAAATGATGTAAAAACAGCAAATCTAAATGGAGATGCTAAAAAATTCTCTTTCATTTCTGATTGAAAATGAGTGACATTATGTTTCTGCTTCTTTTTTAGCTTGACAATTGATTTACGTCTCAATTATTTCTAAAAGCCTGAAGCCAAGCAATGTTAAGAAATTCATGATGGGAGGGAATGTAGCTCGTTTTCATTCCCGGTGGTCACTGGAAAAGCTTAAACTTGTATATCAAATTACATTTCATATAGTTTATGATTTCTGACTCTTCAAGGATAATTTATTTATGCATTGTTTTTCATATCCAGGGGCAGGATTTTATTGTGAATATTTTGCTTGCATTTGTTTAACTGTAATATTTATGAGATGAAAAGAATTATTGGCAGGAATGATCTGTGCTGCACTGCAGTCGCTGAGGGAGGGATGCATACTGAATAAATGCAGACATTAGTAGATGAAGTGAGTTCAGTTACATTTAACGAGTTAAATACAACGTTGGGTTTAGAGTTGCAAACCGTGGTTAAATGGATAAAGAATAATTGACTGGTTTTGAACAATTGTTTTTATTAGACCTTTATTTATCCACGTAAAATCTCATTGAGATTAAAAATCACATTTCCAAGACAGACCTGGCAGTTTTAGATTTAGTCACCTTCATAAAACTCTATGGTGACTTACCAGCTGTTGACCCCGAACACCCCATGAAGCAAACTGAAGCACTGAGTCAGACACCTCCGGAGGATTGAGCTCCCGCACCTCCCTGATGTAATGGCAATGATAAAAATATCACAAAATCAGTCCAGCAATCAGTGACACACTGCCATTGAAATCTCAGTACAGGAAATATTAGCTCTGCCCCATCCGTTTTACTTTTAACTTATATTATATAAGATAGCATGTTGACATTTTTGTCCTAAGATTTGTGACATTGGACCTCTTAAAGGATGGTCAAATGAAAAAGAAATCAACCAATTATATTTTTTAGGATTCATTTCTATGTTTCCTTACCTTGTGTATAGATTGTAGAGAAGGTACGATGCCAAGAAAGAGTGCTGGTAGACCTAAAGGTCAAACACACAAACAATTAATAATTAATAATTGCAGCCAAGAACTCAGCAAAAGCACATTCTGATACTAACGTAAAAAACACACCATAAAAATCTTTCGACATTTTTCATGTTTTGTTTTGTTTTTTAATTCTCATGAAGAAGCTAATAACAGTGTGATATATGTTGTTTATGTGCAAATAAGACAACACTGCAAAAAGTTCAATTTGGTGAGGAAACAATGGTCTCCAGTGAGCTACGGCAGAGTAGTGATTTAGTTCTTTTAATTGGTAATTCTGCTTTCATTCACTGAAGAGAACAAAAGTTAGTTGGCTTTCTATTGAAGCAAGACAGAAGTATGAATTTATTGGAAATTTTCATTTGCAATGCTGATAATTTTGTTTTGTTAAGGGTTGACAACTAGTTACGGTTTATACCAAGGATATAGCTGCAGTTTTTTTTTAATAGATTTGCTTTTCATCAGCTAGAACGGTGTGCTTCTGCTTCATCTGTAGACCTGTGGTACTTGTGCAGACTCAAATTTTCAGTATTTAATTGGACAGTGACAGAAATAACACAGGTTTTTGTCTTTTCGGTTTTAAATAAGTTATAGTGAAATGGAAACAATGCTTTACTGCTCTGTCATAGAACCTATGATGAAATCGCTCCATCATACAAAGCAGCTGACACTTTGGGGCAACACAAGCTGTGATTGTATTGCATTAATGGCAATTAAACCTGACAGTTGCCATTTCAAAAAATATGAAAACAACATTTGTCACAGGCTGGGTCTCTGACCCAGTGTTTTCAGTTTTATTTTGTAATTTTGAAGTTTTCGTGTTATTTTGGAGATTGTAAGTTTGTGTGTTATTCTTATTTCGGTTTAGTGGAGGTTTAGGTTAGTGATTATTTATCATCTGTCTCCTTAGTTTCTGTGTTTGGTTCCTTGTCTAGTCTGTCAGGTGTTTTAGGTCTGTTAAGTCTTCATGTTTCATGTTTTATTTTGAAAGGGTCTTGTGTTCTGTGTTCATGTGGTTAGTTTTACTCTCCCCTGTGTCATTATGTTTCATTCTGATCAGCTGTGTCCTTATGTGTCTCCACTTCCCCTGATCACCTCATCCTCGTCCTTAGTCTTCCTGTTTTCAGTGTCCCAATGTCTGTGTTATCTTCCCCATGTCAAGTCAGTGTGTTTGTAATATTTATAGTATCTAATCATAGTCCTCTGAGTGTCATAGTGTTCACAGTATTCATGGTTTATTCTTAGTCATCATAGTTTAGTCATGGTTAATTCCTAGTTTTCCTTTTACCACTGTCATCCCAGTTTTGGTTGCTCCAGTGTTTCTTTCCCCTCGGTTTTGTGTTACGTATACCAGCCATAATAAAGGCTCGCCTTTTGTTGAAAGTTCAGCTCCATCTCCTCGCCTGTGTCTGCTCCTGGGTCCACCTCACTCACACTCCACACGGTCTGCTGCAGACCATAACAAAATTGGTCTCTGGAATAGATTTGTTTTGCAGTAATCTGATACTTTCTAATAAAAAAATAAACTGAAAAACTGACAAAAACTAAGAGTGGGTGGAAAACTGAGGGATTACTTGAGAGCAGTGAGAGTAAACTAAAACAACGAGGTTCTAGACTGAAAAACTGAACAATGAACTTTGATGTTACTTTGATGATTTTGGGGACAGAAGATTTGCACTTAAAGTACTTCTATACATTTTACAGTGTATAAATACATAAACATGTTCTACACAGGATTTATCCACACAGATAAAGATTAGGTTATAGTGGATGGATTGGGCAAATACAGGATGTTCCCTTTAGTGTGTGGTGGCATGTTCTTGTGGCTTTCCTGGTATCTTCTATGTCTCTGTTTAGACTTTTTGGATCATGTTTGGAACTTTGATCAGCCCGGCTTTGCTTTTGTTTGGTATTATGCCTGCAATATTCTTCAACTAAGTCCTCTGCCTACAACCTACACACCATCTAAAAACAAAGTTATGGCTTTGTCTTACTACGATAGCACATAACAGAAGCTGTTTGTGGAAGTTTTAATGTTACATTTGATTTCCCATTTAAAGGTTTCAGATATCTAGCTGTGAAGCAAAATTCTGCCATTACAAATATAAATAAGTCAGAACGTAATGTGTGAATAATGTTTAACTGATCATTTATAATCAAAGATGAGAAAAGGATAAAGCACAGCCCTCTCAGAAACAATGATCAATTGATAATAATAATAGATGCATTTGAAAATCAGATATATTTTTCACCCCTCAGGGCTGCACAATTCAGCATTTTTGAAATGACCAGAGAAAATCCACTCACATAGCGTTTTATGTAGGATTCACTGAGATAATGGTTCAATACCGCAGTGTCTCGGCATGCTAATCAGGTGCAACATTAGCATAACAATATTAGAGTAAGCACACCCAAGGGCTATATGATAAATGCTGTAGAGCTCCTTCATTCCCTGCAGTAAAAGCTCAGTTATGTGGAGTCACCAGCCTTCACTCTTAATTTGGACTTTCCTCTTCACTTTACCAAAGAGAATTCCCCAAGAATGGAAAAGAAACTTCCCCTTCTTCAAAAAAGACGTCAGCATCATTCAGGAGACGCCCCTCATAGGTGACAGCTATGTGATGACTCCCTGATAAGGCTGTCAGCCAGGGGTGACACATGAGTTGGGAGGATGTTTGGAGAGACTGTTTCAGACAGCAGGGAGGTGTTTGAATGTGCTGTGTGGTAGTGTCTTCTCAGCAGACTGAGGTTACTTGCCACTTGTGAATAATTCCTTTTAGCTGTCTTAGAATACCGCAGTAGTAGAGTTTACTGCACAATGAATACTCAAAACAAAAATCATAAAAAATTAACTGATGCTTTTCTCATACCTGAGTCATCCTGATGCGGTCACAACTTGTGTATCTGATACTAGTACATTAATAAGGTATGCAGAGACATGAGGAAATGTAAAAAAAATGTCTGGGTCTGGGTGAGTGAACGTGTTCGAAATATCAGTTATTACATGCTGTGGAAATCCTACAATGTATTTTACAAGATAGTGAGCACGCAAATCGAGCAATCTGTGTAGTTTTAGCTTTTTTTTAAATTTCCAGTCTAACTGGTGTATTTTAGCCTTGTGATGGATTTTCTGGAGTTGATCCATCTATTGGTGAGGTCTAACTATTTTGAAAGGCCTGAAAGGGTCAGGAAGGGTGAAGGCTTTTGGGGCACAGTGACCTGAGCGTCTTCTCTTTTGCGCCTTCTGTTTTTGCCTCTATGAAAGGCCTCAAGGACGATCTAGCTGCTTGCTAAAAGCAGAGAAACACTATGCTCCCTTATCTGAAAGGTAGCTGTAGGGCAGGCAGGAAAATCTAACATTTCAGTCAGAATGTCAGCCACTAAAGTCTAAAGTTGGCTTGATTAAGGCAGTGGTAATTTTGAACAAATTACATGTTTCCTCCAATTTGTGCAAACAATTTTTTTTCTTTTCTTCTCCTTTTTGGTTGCTTTGTTAGATGGTAAATAACAAAGTAGCACAGTGCCCTCCCACTGCCACAGGCATTTGCACTGTAATCATTAAAAATCATTTTAAAAAACTCTCAAGGCAAGGGTTAAACAAATATATAAAACAAAATCCAGACTGCCAATTCTCATTCGCAGTATAGTTCACATAGTAGCTTCTGAACAGCTGTGCTACTAAAAACACCATCAAAACACAGTCGCTAATCAGACAAGCTTGTAGGTTTTCATAAACGGAGCTTACCAACTGCTAACAAAGACAATGCGACATAAACACAGTTCAGTTTTTCTCCATGATGACAGACATTTATTTGTAGTTCTGAGATGTACTGAGCCATTTTTACTATTGATTTAAAAGTAACAAGTGTGGAAAAGACGAATGAGGCTCATTAAATACATTTCTGTGTAGTTTCAGAGATCAACTTTCCTGAATGCTTTTGCTAATGGATGACTGCGGTAATTAGCACTCTTTGCTCACTATACTTTATTAACATGCGCATCCTAATGAAAAGCAATCTATACTCTGCAAAAATCACCAGCTCGAAAAATAAATGTACCAGTAAAGTTCTGACAAATGCCCTTTCTAATGTCAGAAGGATGCTGACCGTTAAAAAAAAACAAACAAACAAAAAAAAAATGGACAAAGATCTATGGAAACCTTTGACGCAGCAGTAAAGTACAGCAGAGAGGGAGTATGATTATGATAAATTCACGAGACAACCGGAGACAGTGGTGCGGGGGCATGCCATTACTCTCCATAGATTCAGGCTGTCACTTTCATGATGAACACATCTACTCCGTCCATCTCAGGAGGAGATAGCACCTCTAAATCTCTGTGTCAGTCCCATCACGCACACAGAGCTCATTATGAAGCCTGCTTAGTTTACCGACACAAAGATGTTCCTGCAGCCTACAGAATGGAAGAGTGGGGGAAAGACACGTAAGGTGATTTGCAACAAGCAATTTCACTGCTTTTGAATGCAAGCACAGCATTAGTTTTCCGGGGCGATAAACGAACAGTGTTCCATTTTCTATTATAACTTCTTGCAAGCGCCATAAAAGATTCACGCAGTTTCTTCTGCATAACAAAGTCACAGCTGCCCTTCTTTTCTAAAAGAAGAAACCAACAGGAACTGTGGAGAAAAGACTATTTGATGGGCTCAGGTGCACTCTGCTGCTAACAGTGAGCACTATTTTAATCACAAACTGTTCCCTGTTTATTGTGTTATGCACTTGTTTTTGCCAGTTTGCTGTCAGAGTGGAACTGCAGTCCCCCAGAGATGAAGTGAGATCAGACAGATGGAACTTTGAATTATGGATTTGTTTGTGGTAAAAATTGAAAATTTCCACATAAACTGATTTTTACACAGATAATTGCTTTTTAAGCATATTATTATATTAATGTGCATTCATTTAACGATTCATGAATAGGATTATCATACAGTGTTCCTCAGAGTGTATTATTTACACCATGAATGACTTCAAACATGATCACTGCTTTAATGTTAATGTTAAAAGATGTGCAAAAAAGAAGATTAGGAGCTCTGCCTGCTGCTGCATTAAGTGCTTCTATTGTCATATTGTCCCTGACTAAGTTAACAGGAACATAGGTAACCCAATTATACATGTAGGGAGGCATTGTTATTTATACAGCACACTAATTACTAAGAAGTTTTCTAGTAAATATGAGGTAAAATATAATGTATTATTGGGGAGCTACCTGTTTCAGTGAATATAAATCAGACAGAGAAACAAATATAGCCAAAATCTCAAGAAAACCTCACAACTGTTATCATCTTAGCAGCTAGTAACGAATCTCAGGAGAGAGTATATAAGGTTTATGTTGGTAATACGGGAGGCATTTTCTAGAATAGAAAGTCATTAAATCTGAGTTAGTACCCTGGTTACATGTACACAGTACTTCTATTTCCATTAGTTTATCTAGATTTATCTATACTGCTTTCTCATTACAGTAGTAATTGCCTAACAAAATGCTATTATTTACATATATTTATGAAGCAAATAGTTATTAAGAGGCTGTGAAAGGAAGGGTTACCATCGTTTTTGGTATCAGAAGAGGGAAATGTGCTTTGGAGATAAACTGTTGAGCAGAAACCAAAAAAATCTAAGCATCCGAAAGAAAACAGCACTGGCATGTTTGTTTGCTGCAGTTATGACCTGAATGTTGAGGGGGTGTTTGCATCTGCATTCACAGTGAAGGACATGTGTGAGCTGGACATTATTTCTCTGTTTTTCTCATATACCGGGTGTGCTTGACTCTCCGTCTGAGGCGGCAGACCTCCACCTATTAACTGCGTTGACAGGTTGGCAGAACATGCTGAGAGTGTTGGATTTTTTTTTCCTTTTCACCCCTTTCTATTTTTGCTTTCTTTTGCTGGTTAGTTTTAGGCACTAACATGATTTGGATAGGGTAGGAAAAGATTGCTCTTTGCGCTAAATGTGCCAACCCCAATGAGCCATTACACTATGGATTGTGGTGTGTCAAGCACAATGTAAGAGGTCAGGTTAACTTGAGGTCAGGAGAACTTGATACACTTGATAAAGTACACTGTCTAGCCCTTCTAAAGAGATGAACTATTTAATTCAGTCAGCCCTTTAGTTCTTTTTGTTATCTTAAATAAAAGTGGAAAAGATTTGTGGGCCTCACTGATGTAAAAATGTATCCACATTAGTTTTAAAATGATAATCTAGTAGGGAAGAAATTCTTTGATTAACCAGTTGATGCTGTCTTATATAATACCTATTTTTTATTTTTTGTACTATTTCAGCTTTGTTTCTCTAGTTATCTTTTCTTTAATATTATACAATATGCTTCCACTGCTATAGAGAAGAAGCTGTTGTGAAAATGAAAAATATATCTTCCTTTTGTGCATGTGCAGAAAAGAGATTTAAATGTAATACCCAGTTTTCTTCCTTATATCAGGAAAACTGACATACACGCTCGGTGTGGAGCTCATGTTACAGGTGCACATTAGGACCCAGTCTGTACACATGGATGTGGTTAAACAGCAGCACAAACAACAATCAAACTCAATCAGAGGGCAGATGGTTCAGTTGCATTCATCTCAGCTGCAAGTCCTGAAAGGTAGATGTTACATTTTCAAGACGATAACATCACAGGTCGAGGTGGGTTTAGTCAGATTGAGTAACACTTTAAAAAACAGTAATTAAAATTCATAGTTGTAACTTCAGCTGCACAGTGTGGGAACAATTTTCTTCTTTGGATCTGTACACAGTTTTTTACCCAAGGTCAACTTTTACAATTGTGTCACAGATTTTATTTAAAAGTCTGATTTATGTTATAAAAATGTTTGTTCACAAAATGTACACAGACTCCAACCCTTATTCACATATGGTTTATTATAAATAACAATTACAAATAACAAACAAAGTAAACAAGTAATCAGAACTCCCTTCATGTCAGGGTGCTTTGACCCAGCATTTTGAGTTTATTATGTTTTTTTATGACTTTTTTTTTATTATAAAGACTATTTAAGTACAAATTTTACACTTTATCTTTGAGCTTAGTTCCTCCTATTTTTTTTTTCAGTTTTTCTTGTCTTTGCCACTCATGCTTTATTGTCTATTAGGTTCCGTTTGCGTCTTCGTCTTTTTGTCCCTTGTTCTCCAGGTCCTACTTGTGTCGTTGATCTTTGTCTCCCTTTTTCTTCCCATGTTCCCCTCCTTGTGTTTCATTCCATGTCTTCCCTGTCTGTCATGTTCTCTCCCGGTCATCACGTCTCTCTCCCTCCGTGTCTCATCTACCTTAGCTGTTTCCACGTTTCCCTCTTTGTGTTCCCTTCCTCTGTCCCCCCACTCCTAGATGCTATGATTTTAAGTGTGGTGTGTATTGTCAGCAAATAAAAATTATCATATAAAGATTGAAATATTTTAATAATATCAATATGACCTTTTCTTAAAGGCCAATCAATTGATTTCAAGGTCAAATGGTAAATGGCCTGTATTTGTATAGCGCTTTGCTAGTCCCTAAGGACCCCAAAGCACTTTACACTTCAGTCATCCACCCATTCACACACACTTTCACACACTGGTGATAGCAAGCTACATTGTAACCACAGCTGCCCTGGGGCACACTGACAGAGGCAAGGCTGCCGGACACTGGCGCCACCGGGCCCTCTGACCACCACCAGCAGGCAAACAGGTGAAGTGTCTTGCCCAAGGACACAACGACCGAGACTGTCGGTCGTTGTGTCCTTGACACTTGAACCAGCAACCTTCAAATTACAAGACGAACTGCCAATTCTTTGAGCCACAATCACACCGTCTTATCGCCCCGTCTTATCTTTAAAATTATGTTCAAAATTCCGATGCCTTTGTTTGTATTGGTAAAATAAATAAAACCAATATAAGGAGATATCAGGTTATAGTTTTAATCTAAAAACATGTCACATTTGACTTCTGACCACATGTTCCCTAAAGTGCAAAATCCATGGCATCTGATCATAAAAAATAATATTAAACTCACCCACATCAAAAACATTCAGGGCTCGAATGATTACTCTGCTTCTGCACCGCAAAATATTTGCTTTTGATACCTGGCAAAATGTCATCTGGCACATATTTACATAGACTATACAAATATCATAATGTCCAGAATTTGGTCAGGAAATATAAGGAGCATGAGGAGGGTGATGAAGAGCCTCACAAATGTGCAGATTCTGTAAGGAACTCATTTATGGCTAAATAAAGTGTCTGCTTTTGTGGGCACTCTGCCTTGTTTGCAGAGAGCCAAGAATGGTGGCCAACCCCTTCCAAGGCCCTCAAGTGCAGGGATGCATTTTTAGTTTGTTGCCAGCTAGTCATATACTGTAAGCTGGCCTGGTTTTACTCTTGAGACCTTTCAGGCTTAAGGAGCTAGCTCAAGAGCTTTGAGTCGGGCTAGAAGTCCTGTCCTGAAGAACTAAGGAGTCCAGCTGTGTGTCACAGCAGCAAGGGTAAAAAAGCTGAGGAGAGGACTAATGTGAGGAGCAGCTCTACGGTAAACCCAGATGGCTACAATTATTAAAGTAGTTTTTTTCATCAGTACATTTATTTGTGACTGACTTTTTCCCTTTGTTTGACTTTCTCTTTTTTCACTTTATGAAAACAGGACAAGAAAAGAGAATAAAGCGAAAATCCCTATAATATTAGTTGTTGCCAGGAGTGGACACAATAACACCTGATTAAGTCCAACACAACATCTCTCATTGCGCTAATAAATCTGTACCACACTGTTAGTCATTCATCGTCCTCCAAGGACTGAGGCATTTTCAAGGATTAAACTTCAGGTTTCCACTTTAACAAGTGATTGGTGATGGGGTGCCCAATAACCATGTCCCTAAATTTTCTCTTTCATATGTTTATAGTTTGGGCGATCAAACATTGGGTGCATATGTTTACGCTTGAGAACAGCATTGGCTCCTCCTTTATGTTTGAGTCTGTGACAGTGTGTTTAAAGGAAAGCATCAGGCAGATTGTGTTTGTTGATGAAATGAAAAGAATATAAAGAAAAAAGAGACTGCAGCAACAGTACATTGTCTGACAGTTTCTATACATTACAGGTCCTTAGTGATAATGGCTGTGATTCTAGTTGTTGAATGTGTAAATGATCTATCACATATGACACAAATAGCCTTGTTATTTTCAAAAGATGGTGAGAAGGTCTTTGTGCTGCATGGTCTGAATAATGATATTTCTTACCACAGTGAGGGTCAACGATGACTAAAATTACCTTTGCACACACACAAGTAAGTAGCCTATTGGTGGAAATCAGGTCAGTGACACTGGAGAATACGTCTTTGTAGTGCAGATGTACATAAATAGCACATAATATGCTCAAAATAAACATTTCTCCTTTCATACAGCACTACTCCGAGGGTAATACTACGCTCTCCAGGTACTAAGGTGCCTTTACATGGTTACACACTTCAAAAAACTTAAAATAAAATCTTGTTTTCCTTTGCAGTCCAGGTCAATTTTGAGTGTTAGTAAGCCATGCTAAACTAATGGTTTCTCACAAACATGAATATAAAATAAAGCTGTAAATAAGTTCTGCTTAAAATTATTAATAACATATATTTATTACAGCTGCACCCAATCATAGCTGACAGTAAATAAGATCCATTTAGAGCGAGCCACATGGAAGTTCAATGAGAAAATACTGCAGTCTGTTAAGACATGTTTTGAGGCAGATGTTACCTGGTTTAGTTACAGTGGGGCGAAGAAGTAAAGGTATATTGTTTGGATGTTGGTAGTATAATACAATAATCCATGTACCTGGTTTTTAAATTGAAGTTTAGCATGAGAGTTTTTACTCAGAAGATCAGCAACAAGACGGCCTGTTCTCGAACACAACCAGGTGAGAAGAACACGCTGCACAGTCACAGCAACAAAAATGAGGAACACGGGAATACTGTGGATTTGGAGCATTTATCTTTTATAGGTGATGTTCAGACACATGTTTTTGAGCAGACACTACATGCCATGGATACATGGAATTTATGGCTGACTCATGAATTCATTACCCCTGCAAAGAAACTTATGTGACAGTTCTGCCTGTTTTGTTTCTTGTTTTTTCGTCTGTCTTTTAAAGTTATTTTGTAAAAGGAGAGGTGGTGGAGATGGAGCTTGCACCAGCTTAGACGCGATCATTTAGGAATTTGGAATCAGTCTAGATGGGAAACTAAAACAGGGAAATCTTGGAGGAATATTTCCGTTTTCTGATTCTTAAATATTACAAATTAATCTGCATTCAGATATGTTTCTTGGTCCAAGCACTCAAATTCATGAATAATGTGAATTTTCAGCCTTGGTAAAGGTATACAGTCTTAGCCTGCTTTTATTTATGAACACTCAATCTACTTACATCTCTATACAGATCTAATCTTTTCTTGATTTTGTGTATCCTGCACAGTCAAATTTCTGTGAAGTTTAAATCCAATTAGTTTTATACTGTATTTACTGAGTAAGCCTGTTTTAATTGCACTTTGTGGCATTTACTTTGAACTGTAAAGATAAAAATAGTTTGTAAAATTGCTGCATGGCTCTATTCAGATCTCTTTTTTTTTTTTTACCCAAAAACACAAGATACAAAAAACTCAAACGTTATGGAAACCGGGAACTACTTAGTTCAGGCAACACGGACATGCTGAGCATACAGCTAGATGGATGGCACAGCAAAGAACAGAGGGAAAATCAGACAATATATACACACACAGGATAACAAGGGAACCGAGCAGAGGTAGCAACACAGCTGACAAAATCCAGGTCTAAGACACGAGGGCTTGACACAGGGAACCGAGAGAATTACATGACCAGGACAAACTAAACATGTGACGTGGAACACAGCGCAGGCATGAAAACAGTAAACTAAAGCATAGATAACAAAACTAAGCCTGAAACAGACAAATACTGAGTGTAGCAGAATGGTAACCAAAACCTGGAACACAAACTTAACCACATTATAACAAATTACAACAAATACAACATTCAAAACTATAATATTAGGATAACAAACAAGAAAACTCCCAAACAGCCCCAAAACTGAAAACCCGTAGTCACAGACCCGGGATCATGACACCTTGTCATTACGTATATTACCAATAGTTTGGTCTCATAAAGCCAAAATTCGATTCTATAATATGTGTATCCAATGCCTGAGCTCCACTGTTGTCCAAAAGCTATTGAAAACATATCAGTGAGACACACAGTCAAATGGGCTGGCTCATTCTTTCATAACAATGAACCCACAAATTGCACTCACATATATATTGTAGCTGTAAATACTTGGGAGCACATCAAATGTTAATTAGATAGCAGCTGGCAAGATCTTCTAAATAGAAAAACAATTATCTACTTCAATTTGAGCGATGGTTGCTAAAAACTTAGTGCCCAGTGGATCATAGAAATTAATCAGCGTTTGCGGTGTCCCAGGGCAACCTGTAATGTGCGGAAATTAAAATTAGAAAGTTAATAGTAAAACTGCAGGGCGCTGATCAGTCATTGTGATGTTATAGTAGAAATGCAGGACACTGAATTTTATGGTGACATGTTTACATGTCTCAGAATGGAGATTGTTAATGTTAATAAAATAAATATAAGGCCTGATTCACATCATTCACAATTCAAAGTAATCCTTATGTGTCCTATTTAGTGTGGTCCAGAATTTAATTTTAACTCATTTTCACATAACGTCTTGAATAATTAACCCCTATCATATCTTAATATATCTTATCTATATTATCTATATAGATATATATATATATATATATAGATATATCTATATAGATATATAGATATATATATCTATATTATATATCATATCTTATACCTCATACTATCATATTGTCACAATGGAGGTTTTCCACTGTGCTTGTTGGAATTTCTAATCCAAAGCTCCCAGTTTGGAGAGACAGACACACTATTTTTAAGACTGTGTATAAAACTTTCTTTTTACATAAAGCTTATAGTTAGGGCTGGAACAAATGACCCCTGAACCCTCTGTTAGTTACACTTCAATAGGCCAAAGCTCCTTTCCATGGCACTGAGCGTTTTCTTCTTCAATCGCCTCTTTTGTATGTGTTTACACATCCCTTTTGCATTGCATTATTAGTAGTTTTCAAAGCTAAACGTGTTATATTCTCAAAAATCAAACATGCTAATTTATTGACTATATGCCTTAAAGTTATACCATCTTGCCAGCTATGTGTAGACTTCCTGAACAAAAAGATATCTCCACAGTTTGCAGTTCATGGTTTGCGAACTGCAAACCTCCAGTATAAGCAGCCCCAAACCAAACACCAGTGAATGTATGCAACGGGAATATTAAGAGCTTCTCACCTGCCTGACATCATATCCCAAAAGGACAAAATTCAGATCTGGAGAAACAGCGAACTTTGACGCTTTAAAAGTCGCCTGTGGGAAGAACAAGAATACAAGATGAGTATTTTTAGTAGTTTTTATTTGCTGCTGTTGTTTTCACAATGAGCCTTTTTTCAGGTTGCTTAACATATACACTTTTCAAACTAGTCTTGTCTTGATGCAGCGACATACACACTCTGATTGATCAATGTATGGATATACAGCAAAACTTAGGTGGCCTGAGCTGGGTCACAACGGGTGCTCTTTCCAAAATGCTGCAACCCACAAAAAAAGTCTTTCATCACAATACTGACAAAATGTGTCATTGAGATATTTAACTTCTTTTTCTTACTTACAAATGTTGTATTTTTCAGCAGAAGGTCTGTCTCATTGTTGCGTGTGTTGACTTTAAAAACGTCTCCATCCCAGCTCCGAAAGATGATTTCGTTTTCTGTAGGACAAATACAGGGATTAATATTATATGCATGAAAAGGCAAGCTTTTCTCTTATGAATAACAATGTTATTGATTAAAAAAAAACATAAATCCATCACCTGTTAGAGATATAATAATGATAACAATAACAACAACAATAATAATAATAATAATAAAAAAAAAAATCACAATTCAAATGTTGAATATATTGTCATTTCCATTACAGTTTAATTTGGATTTCCAAGATCAAGAAATTTCACGAGTCCAAATGAACCCAATCTCTTAATGAACAAAAAATAATTTAATGGAAAACGTGTTAGCTTTTTTTTGTTTGTTTATTTATTTTTGGTTTGTTTATTTGTCTATTTTGTTCCCTCTGGACAGGAGAGGTCTGTTTAACACATGCCGTTTTCGACTGCAGCTGCCTGTGTTTATTTTCAATGTTTCCTTGGCAACCTCAGCCACATGAATTCGTGATGTGGTCCTGAAAGTTTGCATTATTTATATCATTTAAAATTGCATACTTCAGAAACGCTCTCATCTGCACCTCCGTGTCAGATGGGTATTGAAACGGGCTATTTGTTTGTAGATTATGGTCTCTGTGGTTTCTATTGCTTCTGTAATCTCCTTATTTCTTTGTGTTATCTTCTTCCTTTGCCTACTGTGTTCTCCCGTCTTTAATCTCATGTCCAGTGTTAGCCTTTCTGTCTTCTTGTTATACTTTATAAAGATTAGATTTCTGATGAGCTATGTTTTGGTTTTACTTTGTATTTCTTGTTTCCTTTCTTGTTAAGTGTCTCTGTCTTTATCGTATTTGCTTGTTTCTGACTGTTTCCTCCTGTGCTTTGTTCTGCCAGTTGTGTATATATGGCCCTCCCTACTTTGCCTCTACTGGATTTCGTGTTGCTGTTCCTCTTTGTCCTCTTTTTTTCTGGATGCAAAAACTTCTAGAGGTAATTGTTACCATTCCAGTATTGCTTATGTTGACCCTTATCTTTACAAATAAACTAAAAACTGAACATGTCGTCTCCTATCAAATTTTTAGCCTTGGCACATTTACAGCTCATACTATTTTTGGATTTTGAAACACAGATTTGAACTTTTGTTCTTAAGTTGTAGTCTCATTTGTTTTATAAAATCCAGTGGCAGAAAAGGTTAAAATTCATTTTTCAAGGTGCCTAAGTTCAAATTAGTTTCATCAAAGTAAAACTGATCAGCAGATGATAATCTTGTTCCTGATAACCTGCAACAGTTGAACTTCTCACCTTTTGACTACAGAAAATATTACAGCACTACATTTTAATGCAGCAAAACATAGTTCCAACCCCCACACATGCACTCGCCCAAGTTGGAAAAAAGAGAAGTTTGTTTCTAAGTTGGAAACTAAGTTTAAGGTGAAAACTAGACCAGGCAACTAAAACAATCTGAATGAGAAATGCTAGATTCTATAATGGAAGATACCTTTGCACCACCTAAGTGATTATTTAGATTTGTGTAAGTAAAACTCTGTATACTGGTTTGAGAAAGGCTAGCATACTCTCATCTGAGACCTGTGCTATGAAGTGAGGGATGAATGTATCTTTGTATCATCAGTATTCACTTACTTAACTCTGGCAATCAGGGTTACTGGTCACTTGAAACTAGATATCATCTCACTAAGTTAACCCTGGATTTCCCCTGCAAGTTATTTTGAAAGGGGTGACACTGGTCACAATACTGAATAAGTGTCCTGGCAGCAGTTATAAAAGAGCTAAATTATATTATGAGAAAAAATATAAAGAGGTAAACAAACAATATAGGCTGAAAGCAACACATCTGCTGCAGACAAAGCAATAGTATGAGTGTGTGTGAGGGAGGAAAAGCACTTTAGAGTCATTTAGTATTAAAAGCGATGTATGAATTCATAGGTACTTTACGCGCTTCAGTGAGACCGAAAAAGATCTTTGATATGTGAAGCCAGGAATGAAAACCAGCAAAAATGTGTAACTGTGTAAGCTAATCTAACTTATCAGTATCACAGCTCTGTCATTAATTCACAGGAGAATGAGATGAATTGAGAATTGAATTTATTATTTTATTAAAACAATCTTTAACAGACTATTTGACTCTCCTTTCTTTCTGTTGAAAACTCGGTGGTGTTTAACAGTCAGACCAAAAATAAATGTAAAAACAGAATCTTAATGCAAGGTAACCTGCATAGAAATTTGGTTTAAGAGTTTTAGGATCATAATGTGTAGAGAGCAATTAAACGTTTGTTGAATTATAAGAAGCCAGTTAAAAAAACAATCAAGGAATATAATTGTGTCTAAGAATCTATATTTAGTACTGATGCTCCTCAGCAAAAGACATCCACATGTTGACGGAGTCTAAAGCATCATCCGGGAATAGTGATGCCATTTGTTGTGAGAACAAATTGGTCAGTGATTGGTGGTAATTTCACACTTTCATAACGCTAACCCTAAACAGATAAGTCCAGTCAAGGCAGTTTTATTTATACAGAACATTTAAAACAACGAAAGGTCACCCACTGTGCTTTCCAGGAAAAACCAAAACTCACATAAGCAAACATCACGAAAAAACTTTCCTTAAGTTTCTTGAGTAACTGAAATAACACAGCGAAGAAACAAGTGTATGTAAGATGAATCGGTGCAAGTGTTTCCCCTGAAGACAGGAGGAGGGAAAAACAACAAGAAACACTTATTTAGTACGGCCTGTCTGAAAAAAACTCAGTTTTCAACAGAAGAAACAATAACAGGAGTTCCTGCAATAACTCTCATCTAATCCCAAACCAGCATTACAGTCCATGGAGGCCGGAATTCCATTAATGCATTTGACAGGTCTGAATCATTTCAAGGCCCCTGTCTCATGTAAATGTCAACGAATAAGCTCGGAGGCATCAATCTCAGCCACGAAAGCCGTTGACTTGCAAACACTCAAAACACTTTAGAGTATAATGACAGGGAAATAAATATGAAATACAGATGGATTGCTTGTTTTCAACAGGCAAGAAAATCCTCAAAAGGGCTCTTGTCATTTAGAAACTCCTACCCACAGTAAAACAAACCACAATCTATTTTTTTAAATATATTTTATATGCAGTGTGTGTAGCAAATTACTGGTTATATAAAACATTTTGAAGCAGAGGTAATTGGAAAATAGGGCTAGTGTCCTCCTGAGTTGAGGACATTTTTTTGAGAAATTGCTTCGAGGATAACGGCAACATGTAATCTCAGATGTGATTAAAGTGTCTCAACTATTCAATGGCTTTCCACTTTTAGGCAGAGGATGAGAATTAAGGAAATACCCACTGATACTGCGACAAAATGACATTTTTAGCTCCCAAAGCAAATATAACAGGGTGAAGAAAACACTAATGTTTCCCTTTTTAGTACTTTCACCAAACACTCGTGTGCTCGTTGATTACAACTGATTTATTGAGGAGCAAGATTTATTTTAAAGCTTAATTTAACCTTTCTCAAATTAGCCAACTAATCATGTGATCTATAACTCTGCATAAACTTTATTTTTTTGTTGTCAAAAAAATCAAAGATATTTACAAGCATTAAATCCTCATGTTTGAGAAGCATGAAACCAGAAAATGGGACTTCAGAGATTAATTAAAATAGTTGCCAATTAAACGAATAATCCATTACTCAAATGCTTGTTTCTGCTCCGTTGCTCTTCGGTTAAACTGGAGGCACAGAGTTTGAGAGACGTGAGTATTTGCCACACAGGGACTAGTGCGTCTAATCAAACAAGATTCAGGGATTTCAGAGATTTACTCATATTCCAAATAAAAGTCTGCTTTCAGACTTTTATTTGGCATTTCTTTTAAAATGTGACATTTCTTTTAAAATGTGACATTTCTTTTAAAATGTCTCAACATCTTGGAAGAGCTCTGTTTGTGCTCTGTCACTTTTCTTTATTAGACTGAGAATTTGTCAGTTGTTTGTGAGTAATAAGAAGGTAGGGGACGTGTGCTTCAGACTGGTTAAAGTGCCAATTTGGAAGATTTCTTGTTTAAATAATGTCACTATCTGTCAGCAAATGAGGTAATGCAATGGAGAACCTATCATACACTGACACAGTACAGTATTTATCTATTTCCAGTATTACTATCTGGATGTCAGTGGCTGATAGTCCTTATAATCCTCTCTGATTATTGTCGTAAAGTTTTCTCTTCCTTTGTGTTGTTTCTTATTTTATGAGCCTTTTGTGTTTTCCCTGTCTGCATCTTATTGTGTGGCTTGATTCTTGGTCCCTTGATTCTCAAGATTTTTGTTTTTTGTACCCTATATTGATTTTGTTTTATATTTTTGGACTGTGGACTCCCACTGGCAACATTATTGTGAAAAAAATCTGTATTAAGTTACTTCTAATGCATAATTCTTAGTACAGTTTCACATTATAACTATATAACTGGTCGGTCATGAGCTGACTTTCAGTATGAACTGATTTGTGTCCGTGCACAGAAAATAAATATTTTCCAGGTGTGAAAGACAAAAAAAATTAGACGTTGAAGGTTTGGGGTTGGTAAGCGAATCACACCAGAGGCTGATACTTGAGCCATGCACATCACAGCAGTTGTATAAATTTTGTTACATTATAAGTTATAAATTTGTTGCATTACTTTAGGCATCAACAATGACTTTTAAATAATGTTTAAGCATTTAACATTATAAATATCTGGTTGAGATTTTAAAAAAATGTCATGATTTGGGTTGGAATGCAACCTTTGCCACATATTTTAAAGCTTTTCTTGGTTGCCATGGTGACGCCTCCCTGCTTTCTCTGCACAAAATAGTGCTTCTGACATGTAATACACTTCCTTTTGAGATGCGCTGAAAAAGTCTGTGTTTATGAGAAAAAAAAAAAAAAAGATGATGTCTGTTTTGGTGACTTTTCCACGTTGGGTTATAAGGTTGCACTGGAAAAAAAACACAACAGTGTCATCTTTAGCATTATTCCACAGCAGGCCACTTTGAAGTATCACAGGGAGTAATGGAAAAAAAGAAGGAGCAGCCACTGCAAGTGGTTAAATGAAGAGCAGCAGGTGACAGACTGTACACCTCTTAACTTCCCAGACGGTTACCAGCTTTGATTTTGATCTTTCTACACTGCACAGGGCGTCAGTCTGTGAACAGCAAGGCACAGTAAAAGGCACGCTGGCTCACAGAATGAGCAAAAAAAAGGCCAATTATTCTGACATCTTCCACAAAATGACATGGCTGTCTCCAGAATTCTGTTACCTGTAGTATTAAACCACATTTACTTTGACCATCTTTAAATCTAGGCAGTGCCAAATTGACAAGGACCTCTATTTTCAAATACATAGGTAAACTAACAATAAATAGACTACCATGCCCATATTCTCAGTCAGCATTACACACCTTTTAAAGTGATGGTGAAGACATTAGATGAATGCAAAATGCTTTCTTCTTTTAGCTTTACTAAAAGAAAAAAGCTTTAGTTTTTCATTAACCTCTGAGTGCGGACGCAGATAATTCCACAAAAACACTTGGAAGCAACATTTCTGCCTGTGATTGATTATCGTGATCTACCTTATATGCGTGCCACCTCCTCGGTTTTAAGGAGTGTTGATTTAGTGAATCACTTTCTGAATGTTCTTGAGGTCCTTGCAGCAACTGCAGATATTCACAAATGGAGTCGTTCGCTGTGGCGGTTTACTGCAGCTTTGAAAATTTTGAATCAGCTGGTGAAAGTAAGTTGGAGGCCAAAAAATCTCAGCACTGGCGAAGCACTGCAGAGCCATTTGTATTAAACAATAACCCTGTCAGAACCCTGCAGAGACAATATGAACGTTTGGTGCTTTGGAGCAATAAAAGATTGTCTTGTTGTACCTTTCTGATCGAAGCAGACCTAATAATGAATGAGCAACGACTTAAAGAGCCCTTGGCCAAGTGTTTATTATGCATTTCAAGAATGCAGTGAGGCAACTGAAGGAGAGAGCAGAGACTTGTTTTTCTCTCTATGTCTGGCAGAGTTTTAAGAAAGGAAAACAACTTTCAAATGATTTTGTTGTCTTTAAGAATATACTTTATCCCTCTTGTACCTGTATTTTATATGTTTCATTAACTATTTTTTGTAACATTATTTTTCTTTTAGCCTTTACTAATCCCTGATATGATGCCAATAATTGGGTGTTCTTTCTGAGCCTGGGCAAAAGGTTGAAATGCATTTCATTGTGGAGAGGCTGTTATGTCTTGTGGTGATGATGTAAATGCATGAAGTGTTTATGCTGAAATCGAATATAGTTAATAAACAGAATATATACATTCACCAAGCACTTTATTATTTATGCTTAACTAGCACCACAGTTTCACATCCACACTCTGACTCTCACATTACACCACATCCCACAGATACTGCATTGGATTGAGATCTGGAGACTGTGGAGGCAATTTGAGAGGTCATTGTCATGTTCAAAGTTTGAGATGATTTGACCTTCCTCATATGAAATATTACCCTGATGGAAGACGCCATCAGAAGATGAGTATATTTTGGTCATGAAGGGATGGACATGGTGAGCAACAATAATCTGGTACACTGTGGTGTTTAAACAATCCTTACTTGGTACTTAGGGGGCCCTAAATATGCCACAAAAATAGCTCTCATTACATGGCCTCTAGTTTGAATCACCAATACAAAACAGGATGGATCCATGTTTTCAAGTTGAATACACCACCAGAATGTTATAGCACAAATTCAGTTGACAGACCAGGCAATGTTTTTTCTTTCCTATTGTCCAATTATAATGAGCCTCATTTCCTGCTCTTAGCTGAAAGGTGGCACCTTGTGTGGTCTGCTGTTGTATCCCCTCTATTTCAAGGATTCATGGATTAAGGACTCAGGGATGCTTTTTTCCAAACTTTGGCTGCAATAAGTCGTTGAGTTTGCATACCCTTCTGCTGGCCATTCTCCTCTGATGCTCACTAGATATTTCCTCTTTTTTTCTGATTTTTTTGAAAGCATTGTTGACAGTTGTGTGGGAAAATTCCAGCAGATAAACAGTTTTTGAAATACTGAAGTCCTTTTAGGACCAACAACCAATTCACATTCATAGTTACTTAAATCACCTTTCTTCATCATTCTGATGCTTTGTTTACACTTTAGCAGTCCTGACAATGTCTGCAAGCCCAAATGTGCAGAATTGTTGCTGCTATGATTGACTGATCAGATCTTTGCATTAACAAGCAGTTAAACAGGTATGATTGGTGAATGTGTATTGTTGCCAATTGCTTAATTTCATGAAAATAAACACATTGCTGACACATATTATATATGTACTAATATAATATGTCTGCCTCAAACAAATGGTAACAATTCAGTTCAGTTTTAGTTGTAAAACTACTTTCAGAAACTAGTTCTTCAAAGTTCTCGTTGAGTTTTGTGACCTTTTTTCAATAACTTTTACAAAGAAATCTGTTTTGATAAAAGCCAATTTGGAAGCGAACGTTTGCTTCCTCAAAGATTACTCTGCGACTTTTATTCTGCTCAATGTAAGACGGGCAGTATTCAAGAGGACCATATAGATATGCACAGTCCGACTTTCAGAAGCAGAAAACTGAGCATGACTGAGAGGAGCCAACAGCAGTGGTCCTGTCAGACAAAGGATAGCTCAGACAGCTTGAAAGCACCGGTGCTGACATACGGTGTAAAACCATTCACCAAAGAGCCTCTAAAGAATAAAGTCCTTCCATTATGATGAGTGGTACTTGTGTTGATGTGTTTTTCATGGTGAGTCTGCAGGGAGAGTGCATCTTGGCCTCTTTATAGAAGCAAACAAAACTATTAGATTTCTCCAAATGTCACTTAAGAGTTTTATTTCAGGTAGTTGACAATAAACCAATCAAAACTCATTGATGGTAACTCTTTGTGTTGAAGCAGTAAAGTTTAAATTATTGTTTGATTTCTTAAATCTAGGAGTTGTTTCAAGAGCATGTTTTCATTATCTCCAATTTTGTTATTTCAGTCATTTAAAGCAGACCACATAATAATTATACTGCAGGTTGTTTGAGCATATATTTGGTGGGTAATGGGGAAAAAAACAGGAAAAGAAAAGAACATCCTAAAATTAAATACATATTATATTGCCTTCATTCTATTCTGAGGAAAACTCTGATTTGGCTTGACACAGTCAGTATGCAGTTCAAATATGAAATACAGCTTGTTATTCTTTGCCAATAACAAGCTATAGAAACATCCACCAATATATTATATATTATAGCCTGATCTATTAATACAGATAAACCTCCCATTCTTAATCCACAGGGTTAAATATGATGTTAGCCTGACCCTGTACAGCTATAACAGTTTGAGCTACTCTGGGAAGGCTTTTTGACAATTCTGAAAGAAGGTTTCCTGTTTTATTTTGAAAGAGTGAAAGTGTGTTTTTTGTCATTGTGTTTAGTTTTACTTCCCCCCGAGGTGTAATTATGTTCATTTCAATCAGCTGTTTCCTAATGTGTTTTCACTTCCCCCTAATCACGTCCTGTGTATTTAAGTTCTCTGTTTTCTGTGTTTCATTGTCAGGTCGTCTGGTGTACTCTCCACGGTTATCATAGGTTTTCATAGTCTGTCATCATGTTTATAGTTCTTCAGAGTTTGCTGTTTTCTGCTGCATCAGCCCAAATAAAGGCTTATTTTTTTGTTGAAAACTGCAATTCCTCTCGCTGCGTCTGCTTCTGTGTCCTGTACTCTAACACACCGGTGTACCCCGCTGCGACACAATGGTTCTCCTGGTAACTAATAAATTCACTGCCAAATGGAGTAGTGTGATGTATCAATTCAGAGAACATGTCTCCACTGCTTTAGAGTCCAGTGGCAGTGTGATTTACACCACCGCATTGAATGCTTTGCATTGTGCTTGGTAACATGAGGCTTGGCTGCTCAGCCATGGAAACCCATTCCACGAGACTCTTGATGCACTGGCTACTTTTGAAAATATGCAAATTACATATTTTTACATTTTTTAATCCAAATTAAAAATTTGCAAGCTCATATTTATTTTTGTTGGTTTCTTTTATTAAAAAAAATTTCCATTAAGAAATCCTTGTGACTAATGCAAAACAACTACTCAAATAATTTAAAGAAACCCTTTAAAAACACCCTCTAGATGTTGCGCTGGACTTCCTGTGCAACATCTATTGGATCCAAGTATCACCTTGTGCTACCAGTAGTAGCACTGACCCTTGCCAAATGCAAGACTAATAAAAAGGTGAAGGTGAAGAATGAAAAAATGTCAGTGGCCTGTTTCGGGCGTTGTCTCGTTGTTGGCAATCTAATGCACCTATTGTTAATTTCAATAACAGCAAAGTATTTGAAACTAATTAACAACCACCTCTGTTACTTACCTGACCAAATCTATATACAAGTTTAACTGACTCCATGCTATACTCTGATCAAAGTGTTCTTCTTTTTTATACTTTATGTAAAAATATTATAACTTTGTGGGGAAAAAACAAACTCAAGTTTGGTTATCAAAACCAGTCGAGCTCTGGTGAGAATTTTTTTTTTTTTTTATCTTCCTCTCTCTTTAAAGTCTTAAACTATCCAGAGTGAAAAATTTTGCTTTCTTGTGCCATAAGGTTTTGAGCAAAGGTTTTAAAGCAGTCTGGAGTTGTCAGAGGCAGTAATAAACTCTGATAACCTTTTTTCACCACTGTGCTGATGTAGCTCAATGGGTTGAACAAATGACTTAGATGGAAGGTATTTACCGGTACTCCATGTCTTCCTCCTGCTCTCTGTTCCAGCTCTGTTCTTCTCTTAGCTAAAAAGCTTTACATATGATGTAAGAGGCAATACAGCAGCCAAATTCACAACACTACAATCTTATTGGAATGTGCATGTACAAATGAAAAGTGAAACTTTCTTAAGTATACTTGAGGTGCTGGAAGGGAAGTGCTGCTAAAGCTATTTTCAATCATGCACTGCAGCCTGAAATTATATAGACATTACCCAGTGGGGGTGGATGAGAGAATGCAAATGTCCATCATAGTTAAATGCTGTTTTACTGGCAGCTTTCTAATGCAAAGTCTGCATGATGTCTGAGCCCAGGTAATAGTTCAGTGTATTCACACCTGGTGTGCAGTCATCCTGTGTGCTGCCTGATTCTCTTGAAATTTGTAGGGGTACATGTGTGAAAACAGCTTAAGAGACAAGCTGGCTCACAGTTATTTACAACCATAAAGGGTGAAAGTAATGGTGAAAGAGACTAGTGGGCAAATAAATTTGCAGATGCCATATATATAAATCACACAGTGACTACATTTCTCCATGACCTTTTTATATGTTAGACATGGCTGAAATACAGTCTCAGTCAATGTTAATACCAGATTTTAAAAAACCAACTCATCCTATATGATGTCCCATTTTGCCATAATATACTTATTAAGGGATTACTTGAAACATAGTTATACTGCCTGTCATCCTTACTTTATGTGGATTATTTCTTTCTTCCTAAATTTGTTCAAGAATGTAAAAAGTGGACTTTAGAAATGATATTGTAATAAATGGGAATTATAGCACTTTTATTTTATAGTTTAAGCAGCTACAAAGCAAATAACCGTTTACAGCACAGAGATTCAAGCTTGGTTAAAGACTCTCTGTATAGCATCCCAGTGAGGCTGCATTTTAACTGAGAGATTCATCCCTGGATCATTTACACATATCCAGAATGCGGGTGTGATTCTTCTCACCAAGTCCACTAAAAGATCCTGTATGACAACAATGCTGTCTTCCAGGCACCAGTTCCCCATGAAGTTTGGGATTTGATTTAAAATTTGGCTCAACAATCTGTACACCGTTATAAGTATGCCACAAAACCAACCAATCCCAGACTTGGATGCAAAACGTCTGACTGACTGTTAGTCTCCAATCAGCTCACTAGCTACTGCATGATGCTTGATGCTTGATCCAGGTTAAAGACAAAAGGAGAATGTGCTTTTGAGGATGTGACACTAAAATTAAATAAGCCTTTTAAAATACTTGATGCTTTGTCAGGAGTTATTGCAATCCATTTTGCAATGAACGACTCCATCTATTCAAGAAAAACATGAATGTAATCCCTGATCATACTGAATGCAGAGCGCTTGCTGTGTTGAGAAGGTAACCTGTGTGCCGTAAGGCTGTTTCAGAGGTCCTGTCTCCCTGTATTTCGCCTAATTGTTCTATTGTAATAACATTTTAAATTTCATAACCACTATTACAGAGTGAACTTTTCAGCTCTGTAAAGTGTTAAATTGGGGTCTAAATGGTGTTTTAACATACTCACTAGGGATGCACCGATACCGATACCGGTCTCGGGTATCGGCCTCGATACCACATTTTCTAAAGTACTCGTACCCCGATACCTGGGACCGATACCACGGTCTGAGAAACGTCTATGTTTGAGCGGCGTGTAAGGGGTTAATCGGTTAATAATTTGGACAAGCAGTGTTAGCCCCGTGTCGCTAATTAGCCTAACCTCCCAGTGGATAGACAAGAGTTTCACGCTGCAACGAGCCATATCGTGTGCGAAACAATTCCGCGGCTCGCACACCAGCCAGGCTATAGCGCAACTAATTCCCTCAATCTAAACCCTCCCTTTCCTGTTTCTTCTTCAATCACAAAACTGATCAATGATCAGCTGATCAGCTTTTCTGACGCTAGTCCCATGTCTCTCGTTTGTTAATCGCCCAGTTTGCGCTAGACAGAAGAAACCAGCAGATAAACAACAGCAGCATGTTTAAGCTTGATAAACTGAACAGGTGATGGAGACACAGGTTTACCTTTTAGGTGACATGCATGAGTTGAAGGGAAGTTATGAACTGTTTCTGTGTGGCAAATGACACCCAGATCCTTTTCTAGGGAGCTGACAGCTGGTAACTGTGCAGGGGTGGATCTAGCAAAGTTTTGCCAGGGGGGCAGGTAGGCCATTAACAGGGAAAGGGGG